>CABFWB010001776.1:105618-133726 GCA_902151455.1 Timema bartmani
CCCCCCCCGGAATCTGAAAAAGTGTTTTTTTAATTTCGGTCTGTCTGTCTCTACCTCCAACTAGAGCCTAAACTATTTTATCGATCGGGCTAAAACTTGGTATCTTTGGTTTTCATAGAATTACCCCGAGGTATTTTTGGAATTGGATATCTAACCCTAAAACTAAGGGTAGTTTACAGAAGGGCAAAAAGAGAAAATATTGATTTTCTCAAAATCGGCTCTAACGATTTTGATTTAAAACTCGTATCTAGGGGTTGATTAAGATTATAAATAAAGTGGCTATTTTCATTTTCCCATGAAAATGACTTTTAGAATACTTTACAGAAGCTGAAATTTCCGTATCTCCACAAGTATTTGAGATACTAAATAAATTATGTTTGCAAAATTGTAGTACTATTAAAAATTTTTTTTATATGAAATATATTTTTATAAAACCGACAGTTTCTGAGATATTGACATATATATTAATTCAATTATGTTAGATTTGGTTGTAAAGGGATATTAATTAAGTTTTAACGCAATAAATCTCCAATGCCATAGAGTAATTAATAATAAGTAAGTGTCTCAAAAAGTTTGTTATTTTTCCTTAAACTTCTTAGGAGAAATGTTTGTACAACAATGATCTATCTCCTTCATTTTAGACTCAATAGTCAATATCTACATTTTTTATTGGTCAAAATTTATAAACGAGGAATTTAATAGCAATGCGATGATATGAATAAGATGTGCAACACCTAATAAATGTTGAAAATTTTAGCTGGAAATCGAAATTTTAATACGAAGTGTTGACTCTTGTGGATCAAATATTGATATTTTTTATCGGTCCAAACATACAAATGAGAACATTAATTCTTTAAAATTAAATTATAAAATTTAAAACCGGGATTAAAAAAATGTTTTACACAAGTGTAGTGCAATTTATGCTTAGGTTTTCTATTGTATTTTATTTTGTTTCACATGTATTACGAGTTTTGAGTAAATATCTCCATTTTTAAACAATAGAACGAGAAAATCCGTGGAATTCCGTACCATTTATTTACCATGAAGTCGTGAAGAGTATCAAAGTACTCGATTTGATTGCTAATCAAACATGTTTCACCATTTTTTTATGAACCATTCAATACGCTCTTACTCAGTAAAAACACTAGAATTTTAATTTTTTCATATCTGAGAAAATATCTTCCAAATAGACGAAAGACTGGAGAGACATTTGACCTTGCATGCACTTTGCTTTGTGAACTGGATGTTTGGTAAGAAAAACGAAAACTTAATGTTTAAGTTAAAATAATTTTGTAAGAGTTCTACCTCGAAATAATTACCTGACTTCAGTGTGAGATAATAAACAGTAGTTAATGCTTCCCATTTCCTCACAAAATGCTGAAAAAATACGCGACTACAGAAATATTTTGCCAAACCCCTTGGAAGATTTTGTGACCCCCCAAGGGGTTCGCGAATCACAGTTGGGGAACCGTTGTCTTAGAGAATTCGGCCACAGAAGAGGGTAATATATTAAAAATAAATAAATGCATACATTTTAAATTGCTAATAGGCCCGATATATATAATGTGAAACAATAATGGGTTTAAAATCATATTATACACTAATATTGTTCTTATTTGTGACGTACAGCGCTCGGATTAAGTAAACATAATACTGTACACATAATATTATAGACATATTCTTGGATACAAATACCAGCCAGAAACATTAATTTGGAAATGTGTTGGAAGAAAAGGGGACGAGGATTGGTTGTGGGGTGAGAAAACACGAGTGAACCAGTTGGATAAATACATTTCAGTATAATGGATATCTACCTGAAATGATACATTTACTTCATTTATTTGTGCACGGAAGCGCAATTAGTTAAATTAGTATGTACAGTTGCCTTCATTAAAATGGGATGGACTAGCTGGTATGAAAAACAGCAAATTCTCTGGTCTGGTAAGGTGTGCGTTGTCACATAGCAAAGAATGTAGTTTTACAGGGAAAATAACATTGTAATTGTATACTTACACTTTAGAGAGAAAAATCATCTAATGGTAATTTACTGAATATTGATTTTTTTAATCAAAAAATTTTCAAAAAAAGCTCCAACAGCTAACAAATATGTTTTAAATTTTTCAAAATTATTGTAACCACTTATTTAAAGGATCATACTTTATTATAATTTTTATTTAAAAAATGTAATGCACTTAAAAATCTCCACCTATCCCTAGCTTAAGCTAGTTCTATCCAGTTCACCTCATTAGACCATATCCCTATCCTGAGATAGCTATATCAATTCCACCTCACTACATCATATCTCTATCAGGTCCGTTATAATGTTATCCTTCCATCTAAGTTTAGGTCTTCCCAATGGTCTATTCCCATTGGGTTTGCCAGTCAATACCCTGAACCAGGTGTAAGAATCTCCCATTCGTTCTACATGCCTTGCCCATCATAATTTGTGAGATTTGACTAACCTAATAATGTCTGATGATGAATGTAAGGTATGTAACTCATAATTATGTAACCCCAATCTCCACTACCTTCGTACCTATTAATATATAAGTAGCAAAGTTTATTAGGAACGGTTTATTTTGCTAACGTCTAATAATACCATTGTGATAGAGTTACAAAATTGGTCACTTTTGCGGAAATAGTATCTGGAATGCAAAATATCTTAATTGTAAAGTAGCCTATACATGTTTTTTATTATTTTTTTTTAATGACAGTGGAAAAGTAATAAAAACCCTTGTTTCAAAGAAAACCATATATGGGTTTATTGACCCCAAATTGTTATTACCTTATCCTCTTTAAATTAATATAAAAACGATTTGATTGATTTTATCAAACACTTTTATATCTTGGGGATTTAATTGCTTAAAGTAAAGTATTATACACCTCAACTGGTGGTACCATGGTCTAAGGCATCAAATCATCAATATACTGGATTGCTTTTAGGATATTGAGATATAAATTACATCTGGGTGCATTGAGAATAGTTTTCTATGGGTGAGATATCAATGTACCTTTTCAATACTCTTCCCACACTAATGTGAAGGCACTTCTTCTAAGAAACTATTATTTTTTTACCTCTAAGATTACGTCATTAATTATAATAATAAAAATCATAAATTACTCCACCTTTTTAAATTGATAAATTTCTGCATTTTTTTAAAAGATATATGTAGAGAGAGAGGATCAAATCATTCAAAAATATATAGTTTGAAGAAACCTTTTACAATCATTTAGGTCCTTGAAAAACTACATATAAAAAACCCCTCTTCATGATCCAAAGACCCCCATCAATAAGGTTCCCAATAAATTATTAAAATTATTTTAATTTAGCATTGCAATACTATACTTATATATTATGATACTGTTTATATATTGAAAGTTTGTGCTTTAATATTATCGAATTAAACGTTCAAGAAATATATACATATTGAAATACATTTTGTTCGTTCGTAGCTATACCATATGCCCTACATTGAAAATGAAGAATTCTCTCCCTAAACGGTATTGAATATTTGCCTAATCCACAACTGTCATCCTATTTTCTAGCTTATCACCATTTCAATTCTCCCTTATTTCTTTTATTACTTTTCGTTTCCAATGCTTATTATGTAGAATTTTACTGTCTAGGTTCCTTGCCCCTCTCCTACGCATTTCTCCCTCACTCAATTTCCACAATATTTTACGACTCGTAAGAGAATCTTGTCTATTTCCTTACGCCCAACTGTTCCCTCTCTTTCTTTTTATCCTATAGTTATCCTAGTAAAAGGTATGAACGCAGATGCACCAACTTCCAATCTACTTTAAAACCCAACACGTTCAATATTTCTACGGCTATATATTTTATTGTGTTGCATATGTATGAAAGTAGCTCCTTTTTACTACCAAATGGATCAGATATATTCAGTAGGTACAGGTCGTTTCAGAATATAGTAGCACATCGAAATCCACTTGGAATATTGAAAGTATTTTTTTTGCAGAGCAAACGTATTATAAATAGTTTCAAATAATGAATAGAATTGTTAAAGTATGCAATTGACGATATTTATTGATGGATGAGTTAATATATTTCCTATTACAATTATCATCATTATTACTCTTGAGAAAAATCAAGCTTTTTATTTTGAAAAGTTTAAAGATAGAAAACAAACTACATCGTTGAAATATAAATCATTGCCACCAGGACCAGTGGCCTCGTGGTATAAGACGTCAAATTCACATATTGCATTATTTTCAGTGAGGTTCAAATCTCGACTGGGTGCACTGAAGGTGGTTTTTCGCATGGGATTTCCCATTTCTATCGCTAGGTTTACGCGGATGAATTTTACATAAAATATTATTTTCACAGATAAATCCACTAAACTACACACATATTAAAAAAAATATGTATCATCATAAGAAACAAAGATTTTTTTAATTATTAGGGTTTTGGATTGAAAGCGGGGAGCTAAATCGCAGGTATTAATTAAAGATAAAATAAAATTAAAGAGGTTAGTAAATATATTTCTTTATATTCTGTTTTAAATAAATTATAGATTGACATTTTAATTAATAAATATATTTCTGTCAAATATTTTATTCTCTTTTCCCCACGTCTTTATAGCCGTTTGGGCTAAACGTATAAATTAATTATGATGATGGGAAGGGGATATCAAAGGTACAATTTTAAAAGCTATGTATGCACATTTGGGTGGGAAACAATTATTTTGGTAAAAGCATCCTCACCATACCCAAACCGGATTCAAACCCTGATCTCTCCATCACCTGAAATCAGGTTTAACACGAGAGCTATGCTATAGATGATTTTACCATGGATGTGGGGGAGAATTTAACTGTTCAAATATGTTTTTTGGGCCGTATATGGTTTGCAGGCATCGAGTGTGAGTTTTAAAATATTAGTTGCCTTCATCTTTAACATCGCCAGTTCAGGATTAGTAATTTGATACGCTCTTAAGATAATTAATTCAATTTTTGTTAATATCACAAAAATAGAAATAATTATTCTTTTTTTACCTCTGAAATCTTAGTTTTACGCTTTTTCATTTTCCCGTCTTGCTCGCAACTGATCTGTCGCTATTTACCGATATTTTTTACAATTTTTTAAAACGCTCATCACCCGCATAGGTGTCCACACATACTTAAGGCCAAGCTCGTCTAGTCTGGAGTTATAGTGACAAGTAGATTGGGGATCGAATCCAGGTTGAGTGAACTGAGGATGTTGTTATCACATAATTTACCACCCACTGTCTACGTAAATGTAAGCATTTATTATAAATTCTATTATACTCATCCTCATCGCCTAGTCCCAGTAAATGCAGATAGCCCTGATGGTTAGTGTTACACAAATTAATATTGGTTCACAGTAAGTGTGAACAACGAATATAACACATCATTAGAGTATAGTTTACTATACCAACAAACACAAATAACATATATAACGTTTAATATTTATGTATAACATCTTCTAAAATAATTTCCTTAAGATTACTTTTTATAAAAAAAACACCACATTTTAGCACCGATTAAAGCTGAACACATATATACACTGATAGGCTAGTTATGAGAAAGGTAGAATTTAGAGAAAAATAAATTCGCATTTGCCTGGAGGAAAAAGTGGAAATCTAATTTTAAAAAGCCTCAATAAACCTGACCTGAATTAAAATACTAACCTCCCTGTCAATGGCAAACGAGACCAAACGATACTGACGACTCAATCTTTTTTGCCTACTAGCGAAGATCTTACAAATAATCAAACAAGAGAAATCTTAATATAATAAATGTTATTTTATTATCTGTTAATAATATTCTTGTAAGAATTATGGTTAAATAAATTATTGTTAATGAAATAATTCCAATAAGTTATACATACCTAGTAGTATATTAAACTATATTGTATATAATTATTTTTGTCACTGCATCTTACCACCCCCTTCTCCCCCCCCCCACCCCGTTACACGGAATTATATTTAAACTAAAGCTAAACTATCTTTATAAGAGAAGTAATACGTTGGTATTATTAAAAAAATTATCAATCAGCAAAGAAAATATTCCTAGCCTCATTATATATCTATTTGAAGTAAAGTAACAGAGGTTCTAAGTAGCCTACATCTAATAATACATTTCTTATCACAATGGAGCACCTCATTATTTCCTTTGAGCTTATGTTACTTCCCTCTTTATAGTCATGTCAAGATTTCAGTTTTTATTTCCCTGTACTTTTTATTTTTAGAAATTTGAATATTTACCAACTCAACAAATATGTATTGTAAGATATCCTAAGTTTATAAAAATATAGTTATTTCTTCTCCCCCATTGTGATCCCTAAGCTGTCAGGATAGGTTGCGGTCAAGGATTCAGATGGCGACGGGATATATGTGTGTGTGGGTTCATAATTTTTAGACGGATTCGGTTTTTAGGGTTTATTGTACTGCTTTGTACTATTAAAAAATGGGTTGTTATCAAGAAGGTACTAAAAAGATATAAAAAAAACTTTTCCTAGGGGCTTATGACAGAATCAAGTAAAGTAAGGAATGTTTTAACCAATGGCCTGACTGATCCTCTAGGTAATCCTACATGGATAAGAACCCCAGTACTCTGGGCACGACGGTAGCCCTCAAGCACACGTACTCGATGATCCGGCGTCCTAACCTAGCATCCCCAAATTGGGCAGAGTGACACATACTAGTTTTTCCACTCACAATTCACAACATTAAAATGTTAAAATAAACTAATTTATCATGGTGATTACAGTTACAATTATGAATGGTTGATTATTAATGGGCGTATTAAAATGTACATATTATAATTATGTTCAGGATAGAAACATTTTTAAGAAGAAATATATAGTTGATAAAACAATAAAAATAAAATAAAACAATATTGATTTTACTACACCAAATTGAAGAAGAGTTTGTTTACAAAACTTAATAATACATTAAACTACTTTTAAAATTATGAACAAAGTTAGTGAGAAAGTATCACAACACACACACACAATCAACGTAATCATCAATTTAAAGGAATTAAATTTAAATTAAAAGTAAATTTAGAGCACTATTATAAAACGGATTAGAGGATTTATGTTTTAACTATCTTACTATGCTACGAATGTAGACGTATATTTAAACATATATATGTTTTTATCTTTTCAATTCGTTCACTTACAAAAGAATCAAGGTAAATGTTTTTACGTCCAGGGCAGATATACCTATTGAATAGCTTGCCTCGTCTATCTGATTTTGATGTAAAAGGGCTGCTATAAAGCTTGAAAGTACATTCACCGTCTCTTTGAAAGGCTTTTAGAGCCTGTTAGAGCTTTGTTGTACAAGGCCATCTAGATAAAGCTCATGCATTTAAAATGTGATGTCTCTGCTCCAATAGTAATATAGGAGTCAAGTAATTTTAAAAACAAAATATATATTGTCGCTAATAAAATAATTCATTTTATTATTGAATATAAGACCACAAATTTAAATTTACATGATTTCCAAGAAAAAACTCCAAAATGTTATATTGTTAGTGCGTGTGTATGTATCTAATACAATATAAATAAATAGTCCTATTTTACATAAGCGAGAAGGATTCATAGATTAAATCATTACTATATATTTTAGAAATATAGTTGATTTTCTGACTTTGACATCGTCGTGAATGATATATCAAAGAGAATTCAGGAAACTCTTGTAGTACCGTCTCAAGTATTTAATTTTAAAATCGAGTTTTTTGTAGTTAGATCTAAGATGATATCCACGTATAAAATATGTTCTAATAGCGGTCGAATTATCATGCTTAGTATTTAAAATACACACATATATATAATATATGTAGTGTTTAGTATAGTGCATAATATATATATATATATAGTATACTTAATTTACTAATGCAAACACGTTTTTTATTTAATTTATAAGATAACACTTGATATTTGTGAATATTAACTGAGATTAATAGGGAATCTCTCAAATCACCACAGGTCTATTGGTTACATAGCCCTGTTTATCTACGGTATATCTAGCCACATACCCTTGCCAGTAAGCTAATCATCGAACCTCTACGTGCCCGTCGTATCCTGTGGTCACAGCATCCTTGCCCATCTTGATATCATAAAGATCTACCGCGGTTATTGTGGAACGACATGAGTTAGTAAAACTGAGGAACACAATGATATGGCTTGGAAATCTGCTTCAAGAAATGGAGAATGGAAAATATTTGTGACAACAAACGGCTGTTAGTCGTAAATTATAAAAAATAAGAGTAGAGTATAACCATGATAATCTTAGTAACAAAAACATTGAACTCGAAGAAGTAAGTTTTTTTGATAGTTTTTTTTTTGTGAAATATTTATAAATCAAGATAGTTCATAATGTAATAAATTTGAACGAATAATGTTTGTACAGATATTTAATCAAATATAAAAGCAGTAGGCCATACAGGATCACCCGATGAGTTAATCTTAGTGAGTGTGGTACGGTGGAACACAGGAAGATCAACAATTTTAGGCAGATAGCTTATAGTGCTAGACAATCTAAAGTGAACAAATCACAAAGAGACTAAAGGAAGCATTGTAAATGATGGAAGAGAAGCTAAACACCCTTAGGTGTTCTAGTCCTGATGAAAGGTTTGTTTTCGTGCAAAATTCGATAGTCACTATTACGTGTGGGTCTAATTTGGAGGTTATATGTGAACAGTCAGCTCTCCTTTTTGTAGATGGAATATTTAATTACGCTCCAAGTTTTTTCTATCCAATTATTGCGATACATGGTTATATTTACCTCCAGTTTTTCTTTTCTTATATGGAAATAACTAAATCGTGTACACAGCTATGCTTACCTACATAAAAGTTCTGTGCAGTAAGCACGGCTTGAATTGTAGCCCAATATTAATAAATTACTGTTGCTTTTGGAAAATCAATGCACAATGCTGTAATTAATATTTTCCTCAAATATAGCACACGCCTCTGTCGTTTTTATTCGGTACAATCAGGATACATAATAGTGAAGAAGATGGAGACATAGTGCAGATATTATTTGAGGAAGTATTCTCCAGTCGGAGATTGGTTGAAATAGCTTTAAGACTGTCCTATATCTCTTCTTAAGAAGTTGGTGCCATATTTTCTGACCTCATAGCAAAAGCACCCATTACAGACCTATTAGAGTGGTTAAGCTATGTCCTCAAAAATTATGTTAAGGAGGGCACGAATTTTCCAACCAAAATGTAGGACAGTAACGAAAAAGAATGTATGTATGACTAACGTTCCAGAATCGTTTCACACCAACTGCAAGGCCCAATTCTATGCAATACAAGTTCCTACCTTGCCAGTGAAATGGATCAACCGAAACCTCATCTAGTGATGGAGAGAGATTATGGTTAGAAAAATGTGGAGTTCTTGGAAAGTATTAAAGGGATGAGATCTACGTGACAGTATTTGTAAAACTAGGTCAGAGAAAGAAATCTGTAACTAATTTGTGAGGATTGTTAAAAATTATTGAAGAAAGGTTTAGTGTAAATAATAAGTCTAAGCGTATCAAAATAAAATGGTGCGTCATTTTATACTTATTTTTAAATATATCACATTCTAATTTGATTTATTAAATTAATTTTATTTTTATCTAAAAATGGAGTGTGACGAGTTGATGGGATTGATAAAATGATCAAGTGTTGCGTATAAATATGTGTGGCGATTTGATGAATGCAAATCTCCTAATTAAAGCGTAGTAAGATATGTATCAACTCACTAATTTTATAGTGTTCATGTTAATTAATATGTTAGCTGATAATTTATTACATTATAAAATGTATTATTTATAAAATATGTAATTATCTTTCTAACAACGATTAATGATGGATTTCATGTCATTTACGATCAATGAAATACGTGTTGTTGATATACTTTCTACATTTTAATTTATTGATTACACTGTAGTTTATTTAATATTTTACATCCTGTAGATTATATTGTATTAGGATTAGGATCGATACTTTGTAAACAAATGAAGAATGAGCGAGCTTAATAAAGCGCATAGTAATGAAAATTAGTATTTTTAAAAATACATCTCACGCCATCCCCCTCCCTAATTATAACAAATGCTGCTTTATAATTAGTAATCTTGATTACATGTAACATATAGTCAAAGAGGAGGTAACAATAGCGAATCAATGGACTGATTGTTCAGTGTAACACACATGGCTGGTCAGAGAAAAGGCATTGTCTCTTTAATTTGGCAAAACAACTTTGACACATGGTTGGGATTGGAGGAGGGAGAGAATGTAAAAACGTAGAGGATGGTAGAAGAGGATAGTAAAGGGAGAGAGGGGAGGCTAGGGGCTATATAGAGTATTTCATTAGATAATATTAAAAAAGTTTGGATCGCAATTAATCGTGATAGGGCCCGATCACTTCGTTGCATTTATCAACCCTCTTGCGTCATAGTAGATTCGCTCACCCTGGTAGAAAAAACACAACTCCACAATAGGGGCTTAACTCGCCTCTGTTTTTGTAGTAGAGATAGGTACTATTTTATTGCAATTTTCCAAATAATAGCAAACTAAACAAATACGGATTCAATAATACTAAAGTGGCATTTTACACAACGCAGAGTATGAAAACAAATACTATTGAAGATACTTAAAATGGTTTAATTAATGATCAGCTAACTTGAATTATTTTAAATATTATCATATTGATTAAATATTTTTAAAAAATAATTAAAATGAATAAGCTGTCGCTGACAGCCGATAGGGGTGATCCTACATCTTGTGGGTTGAGTTGTAATAAATGAAACACTAGCCATGATTGTAAAACACAAACACCGCCTTCAACCTCCAGACTTTCATCCAAGCTAATCAAGCTCTACCAAATGACAATTCCATACGATCATAATATATTCTACATCCCAAACCTGACATATATATATATTATTGATAAACCACAATTTTAAAATCATTATATTATAAGCTAGTAATTTTAAGACATTACTTAACTTATTTTTTAAATGAAAGTATTAATATTAAATTTAAATTTAATTTTACTAGCTGCAGTGTTTAAGATCGATGTATACAATTTTTATCTTTGGCTGAAGGAAAGATGTAACCACTCAGTAGCTGTTAGCCTTATTTTTGAGACCTGAATGAAATTTTTTAAGTTATAAAATCAAATAAGGGAAGAAATAATAGCTTCCTAGGCCCTCATTTTAGTTATAGATTTAGAAAAAAATATTGTGCCGAAATAAAATTTTTCTATCTTAACACAAGAAATGCTCTGTACAAATCCTAAATTTAATACTCCTACATGACCTCCGGTTTTGTTAAAACATCTACCAAAATATGAGTACTCACCAAGTTCTATCCTCTGTTTAAGAATTGCTTTGTTAGCGTGTCCCATTAGACCGAACCACGTCTTCTTCAAACCAAAACCTGCTCATGCAAAGAAAACCCAGTTGCTGCACTTGACAAAGGTGGGGATTGGCATCGCGTCACGTGTTCTGCACCCTACCAGTGAATATAGTTCTAGCATGTTCCAGAAAGTACGCCGTTCTTCCTTAGCCGAGGAGCTACTCGTAATCTACTAGATTGGGTATTTATACGTCAATATTGCTGGGCGAAGAACCCAAGTCTGCCAAATTAGGGTAGGGTACATGGACAAAAATAGTTTAGAAAGTTTTATCTAGAAAGTCGTATGTTAATATTGATCTAGTGGATAAAGCTACTAGCCCCAAATGTCTAACTAGCACACATGTAGATAGTCATAGCTTAGGATTCTACTGATTTTTTTTTCCATTGTTAATCTCTGCTCTTTAAGTACGTATGGCGTCATGATGTTACTGTCTTTCATTTAATGATTCGGTATTGATAATGGCCTTATGAGTCATCCCACGGTATAATACAAACTGTTTAGTTTATTTAATGTAGGCTCTTTCGAGTGTTATTCCTGAGTGGTCATTGTTGGTGATATTAACTGCCCAGGACCAGTGGTGGTCACGTGGCCTATACGTATTGTTGGCTTGCTCAATGTCCCAGTTGGGAACACGCTTAAATAGAACCTCTTTTCTGTTAATGATGTCCAGATTGGAATATTTTTCATATTATGTCTTTTGTTTTTCTCACAGGTCCTTAAGACCTAGTTAATTGTTTCGGCTAGCTTATTAACTATAATTGGGGTTGTCTCTTAATTTATCACTAATTTTGAATATCTCATCAACCATTGAGGGCACATACCAACTGTCGTATGAATTATGTTTCATTTGTTAATAGTGTTTTATGCCAATTAAAATACCTAATATTCTTTTAGCTAAATGCTTATTGTTAATACTACTGTGTAGTGATTTAACTAATTGGGTTTTCGTGTGGTTAAAAATATTTTCTCCAATCAATATTGGTTTATCTCAAGTTTTATCAACCAATTTCATTATGACTTATTATATTCAAGGAATAATATCAATTTTGGACCAGCCTCGGTGGCGTAGTTAGCTAATTTGCTGGTCGTGTTGAGCTAAACTGCCAAGCACGGGGAGATCGAGGTTCGAATCACGCTCAGGTGAGCTGGGAATAGTTTTTACTAAATAGTGTTACACTCTCCCTTCATGCAAATGCGGGTTCACTTCCTTTAAATTCAACCTTCCCAATTACTAATATATTATCGTAATTAGTTCTTAAGCTTAAAATACGAACGGCTAGTCAGACCCCGTGCTAAATTAATTAATTAATATCAATTTGATAGGTATATATATATTTATGTATGCATACTTTGTATTATATGCCTATATCATAATTGATGTGTCTGATAAACTGTCCAATTAGAATATTTCTTTATGATTATTTAAAAACATACTCAGTGAACCCGGATGGAATTCAAGCCGACACACTCCCAAAACAGATATTGTTTATGTTGCATGACAATAGTAATTTCTTTTTTCATAATATATTAATATTAATATATATTTATAATGAAACAAGATATACATAGTTATTTATATATAACATCATAAATTATATTATTATATATAAGATATAACTATATATAATTGAATATAATTAAATCGTTTATGAAAATATATAGGCTATTTACATATAGCTATACCAAAATAATCGTATAGGCTTATATAATTACATATATAGCCTATATATAAACATTTAAAAGCAAGCTATGGAGTATATATATTCTTACTTCCACCGTGATATGCATCATAATACACGTGCGAACTATTTAAAAATTTACTTTGAATGAATGTTTTAAGCTAAGGCATATAGTTCTGTTTTTTTCTACAAGTTATTATAAAAAAATGCTACGCGGAATGCCTGTTATAGTTTTTGCATAGCTACCACGATTGCTACTTCGTAATATATGCTATCATTATTTATTTCTCCATTTATCTGCAGAATTTATTAGGAAAATTCTGACACCTAGGATCTTGTCTGCTTAGTGAGATAAACTTATTTGATAGTAAACAAATTTTTGAACAATTTGAACAATTGTATAACAAGCTATAAATGATGCTTCAATTATTTCCAATAATTTAATTTCACGAGCTATAAGGGTTCAAACTTGATATTTTATGGTTTTTACGTAACATTTTTTTTAAATTTTAATATTGTAAAAATGTCATGGTATACACCTCATATGAATGTCTAGAATACTTACTTTATAAAATGTCAGTCCCATACTTTAGAAACTTTACTTCAACAATGGTACGCAAAAAGCATAAACTAGCAAGTTTGACCGCCACGAACTGCATTGATTAGATATCAGTTATTTCCTATTGTTGTACTTGTTAAAATTGTGCAAAAAATCCATATTGTCGAGTGACCAAACTAAAGGGTTCTAAGTCCCGGTTTGTTTTAAAAATGTATCAGTGATGAAATATGGGTTTCTCTTTTTACAGTGATGAACTAACGGCATAAGGATGGTTGTTGTGTCAGTTCTAGGTTTATGTTAGTTTATAAGTTGTGTCCTTATACGGTCAGTAAGTTCACAAAGTGCACGTTAAATACACCAAGAAACATAATAAAAAACATACAATAACTCAGAAATAATTGACTTTAATTCATGGATTTCAAATAAAATATTTTTATTTTTCTAATAGTACTACAACTCCACAATGATATGTTATTTCGTGCTCGGGTGAGATGGGATAGTTCTTCCTAAATGGTTTTCCACTCTCCCTCCAAGAAAAGGCAGGTCACTTCCTTTACATGGTGACCTGGTGGTCTAGGGGTAAGGTGTCACACTTCTGTGCTGGGTCCGGGGTTCAATCCTCGGTCCCGGCACAGATTTATCTGATTGCCAAAACCTTCCTTCACCTCTGACAAGATGTGTATTAATCACAACTTGTGAATGTGAGGAATGCCAGGCCTCCACCGTGGTTCGGATTCCACGTTAAACTGTAGGTCCTCCATTTCATCTCACAATCACCCTACCATTACACATTAGCGTAAGTGCGTATAACCCGAACGGGTAGTAAGACGCGGTGCTAATAATAATAATAATAATAATAATAATAATAATAATAATAATAATAATAATAATAATAATAATAACTTCCTTTACATTCATCCTTAGCCCATTAGCGTAGTTAACTTAAGCGTGTATCCCAAACGGGTAGTAAGACGCGGTGCTAAGTATTATTGTTATTCCGTATCTCAAATAGTTATGATTGTTTTTAGCACAGAGTCCTACAACCCGTTCCAAGATAGAGATATACGATACAAATAATAAAATAGCACTGATGTTAATTACCTTCAAAGTAATTTTTAAAGTGAAATGAATATTGCCAAATTCGTTAATAATGTTAAACAGTGCTTATAAATGAAATTTAGTCAAGATCATTTGAACGTGCTTTTAGCCCTTCGGTGAACTATCTTTTATTTTCATTTCAAAAATCCCTCTAGGAGTCCTTATGAGAACCCTAGATTTCAAGTTTTATTCCAATCGGTAAAATGGTTTCAGCTCAAGGCCGAGATACAGACACACCCGACAGAGAGCATCACAAAAACAACTTTCTCATACAGCATAGTTATTTATCAAAATCTTAAGTTAGTTTTTTTTTAAGATCACAATACTTCTCCCACCCAGGGGTTGAAATAAATAAATCGAAAGAAAAAATAGCCACTACCCAGTGCGGACAGGATGGCATAGTTTGTGATTTATATGACCAGATATACATGAAGGTGTGGAGAACAGTATAGCCTGCAGGCGTTCTAATTATAACATTTAAAACCATAAAATTGGAATATTTAAACGTTTATGTTAAACAGAAGGGATGTAGTATTTCTAGCACATTCATAGTCTATTAATAGGTCAACCAATATAAGCTAATTTAAAAGTATGGAGATAAATAAATGGTACAGTAGTGGCCAGTAGTATTATATATATCCCAATTATTTCAACAGTATGAAGATTGATAAAAGGGTCATGAGTGGCAATAATTAGGATAAATAACCCAATTAAGTTATCAGAATAAGGAGTGATAACAGGGAGAGAAGTGGCTAGCAGTAGGATAAACTATCAAAGATAATAGAAAATTAGGGAATATCTAATAAAATGTTTAAGAGTTAATATTATTACATATATTTATAAACAGGGCCTTGTTTTTTGATGACGTAACATTCATAAAAAACCTGCAAAATTTATTTGTAAAAAAAAATAAGTAAACCTGAAGTTATTATGAATAAGCATTTGTAATGAGTGCGCATTACAAAATCAAATTTAACACAAACTTTAGTACTGAAAACTAAGAAATATACATGCCATAATAAGTATTTAACAACTAAACCCCTGCATTCGGCTTGACATAAAATGGATTTGCAACAATCTACTTCTGATTTAATCGCTATCCCCTCCCCACAAAGCACTCACCAGCCTAGTTGCAGTGTCTCACCAGGAATGTGTATTTTACAACCAACCAAACAAATAGGATACAAAGTTCATTGTCTACATGACCTTCTCCTTCTAACAACTGTGTTGAAAAAATAGTGATTATGTATGCATTTATAAAATATTTATATTATTTGAAAATACTTACTCAATATAAATCCCTACTAATAACTAGAAATGTTTGCAAACCAAGAAATTAAAACTAAAAAAAATCTAAATTGTATAAAAATTGGCAAAGGCTGACCCATAAAGACTGTTCTATAACCAGGCGATCATGAAGAGAATTTATATACTCATGAACATGGTCTTTGATGTACAAAAAAAATAAAATGACTTTCCATCAAAATTCTGACGTCATTTATAACAAATGTGAAACTAGGAATAAAAACAAGGTCAAATCACTTGAGAGTGAGTATTCCTTCCACTTCACCCCTTAAAAAGGCAAGCAGTTGTGCTGTGTAAAGATTTGATTTACAAATTGAGGCTCCATCCCACAACCCAACCATGTGGCAAATTAGACAGGTATAGTTTTAAAAATTGAGATTTGGGTTTCTATTTATTTATTTTATAATTTTAGTTTATTTCCTTACTTCTTTCTATCGTCAAATCATTGTCTATATAGTGCCAGAATAATCTTTACAACGTAATTCAAAGGCTCAATTCTAGCTCCCCATATTGAGTGCCTAATTTTGATCCAAGACAATAGGGTTTGAACTCTACGGATTGCAATACAGATGATTTTAGACAATGCATCTATTTACATAGGCTGATCGAGTCATAATGAGGTGGGCATAAGTAGGTGCCATTTTTTTAATTTTTTTATTTTCACTACCTATTATTGAAAAACAGATTTTATGTGGTTTTATAAAGATAAGTATGGAATTCAGCTTTTAAAAGATAATTTTAATACTATAGAAACCAGCTGAAAGCTGCATATGCTCGGAATGCGTGAAACAAAGTGGAGAGGGAGTGTAGGGATCTAATGAAGGAAAGGATTTAACTTACATTGACGAAGCGAGGATAAAGGTTGTTTTGTTTGTAGTGAAGGTAGGATGGGAATTGGAGGTGGATAGAATTAGTGACGGAATAATGAAAATGTTAATTACGGAAATAGGAAAGAAGTTAGAAGTTCTGCAGGTGTGTGCTCCTCAATCTGGATGCAATATGAAGGAGAAAAAAATGAAGAAGAACTGGAAAGACACCTGAGTAAGGAAAGGCAAGAAGTGATAGGTGACTTAAATGTCAAATTTGGCAAGGAAAGAAAAGGTTTTGAAGAGGTGTTAGGAGCTGATAGGTGGGGAGAAAGAAACGATAAAGGAAAGAGACTAAGAATTGGACACAAGAAATGGACTGAAGGTCCGTAGTAGTTTGCCTTAGAAGAGTAGGGATATGCATAGGATAGTGTGGTATAGCTGGAATGGTGAGTACAAATCCCTAATTGATTATTTTCTATAAGAAACCGAATAAAAGGCGTAAACATTGAAAACTAAGGTCCTGCCAAGTGTGTCTTTTGGTGGGGACCATATACTATTAATCACTGGAATAAAAGGCTTGAGGAAGGGGCGCCAGATAGTGAAGTATGAAAATAGAATACAGATATAGAAGCTCAAAAAAGTGGAGGAGAGCTAAAGGAACACTACTAAAGGATGACTTAAAGGAGTGGAAAAGGTTAAAAAAACGCATGGTGGAGGTGGCAGAGGAGATATACGGAAGAACGAGTGGAAGATGATGATGGAAGGAGATTCAATGTTGAAACAAAAAGGTAAAGGAAGCAGTAAATACTAAGATCAGACGTAGACGTAGACGTAGAAAAGCAGTTTCTCGAAACTCTCCAACAGCCAAGCACACCTAAGGGAGGTAGAACAACACCTTGCACTCCCCATCGGAGTTCTCATTGGCACGGAGTAAAGTTTGAAATCGTCATGGATGGCAATGAGAATATGTTTTGGGCAGGACGTCACCTTGCTTCAGAGGAGCAGCACAGGCAGTAGAGAGGGTGGTTGGCATGGTTTGTGTGGATGCGGATAAAAGAGGCAAGTGCCGAACAATGAGGCATAACAAATGTAGAAAAATTATATTATAATGTGGATAGGAAGAAAGTCTGAAAATAAATGGAGGAAGCTCAAGTAGAAAGAGGAGTCGCTTGTAAAGTAAGGAATATGTATGATTATAATTTGAGTTGTGTAAGTATGGAGGGAAGGTGGACTGAGTGGTTTCAATTAAAAAATAGAGTTGAGCAGGAGAGTACCCTCGTGCTATTACTATTTTTATTGGAGGTGGAAATGATCATAAATAGAATGGCAAATAAACTTGGTGAGGATAAAATGAAAGCAATGTTGTTTGCAGATGACTTGATGGTATGGGTACAGGAACATCTGCAAGAATGGAATGAGAAAGTTAAAGAGTGTGGAATGAGACTTAGTATGGTGAAAAGTGAAATTATTGTATTGACAAGGCAAAGAACAAGACCAATAAAGGTCAAATAACTGGATGGATTGGATTTTAAAGAAGCAAAGAGCGTAAAGTGTATTTGTAGGGTGATTGAGGCAAAAGGGAGCAACTGAGAAGATAGAGTGAGACGAGGACAGCAGGGGGAGGTTTTATACATGTGTGTGAGAGACACATTATGGAAAATAAAATTTCCCCTGAAGTGTAAGGAAGTGTTGTATAGAGCATACTATGCATATCAATAATTACGTATGCAGCGCAAACTTGGAATTTGAATAAAAGTAAAACAAGGAACGTGAAGGACATAATAATGAAGTTTTCTAGAAGAATGCTTAGCTGTCACCAGAAGAGATAGAATTAGGAATAAATGTGTACGGTCAAGAATTTGGGTACAGGGGGTATATGTGATCGTTGAGGTAACAAGGATGAGATGGTAGGGAGTAGGAACACGTAATAAGGATGGAAGTGGAGAGGTTTCCAAGAAGATTAATCTATATGAATTATTTAGGTAAAAGACTGCAATGGAGACTAAGGAAAATATGGGAGGAATAGATAACAGTAAGTGTGCAAGTGAGAGGATAGTTGAGTGCAGTAGGAAGAATGGTGGAAGGACAGAAAGATATGGAGGCATTTTACTAATTTGACCCGGCCACTGGCTGGAAACAGTTCATGATGTTGACAAACCAGCTATGCATATGAGCATACAAAAAACGTAATTTTTTTTATATTCAATTTAGTGGTAATGAAAATAACCATGATTTGAACATATGTATTGTAGGTATATTTTAAGATAGAAAATCTTTTTACTTTCTTATATAAAGAGAATTATACTGGTGAAAATTTATATTTCGATGTTATGATGAATCTTAACGTTTTATGTGCCTCCAAACCCGAAAAAGTGAATCTTACAATTTGATCAATCTGTTTGTCTGTCTGTGCCAGGGGCTCCAAGTGAAACGGTTTGATGTATTTGGTTCAATCTTGATATTTAGATATTATATGGTCATATCTCAGCTTGTTTGTTTGCTATTGATTCTACTCTACCTGTTAAAGGTACCTTATTTACTGTATATGGTTTTTTGAAAATTCAATTTTTTAAATTACACTAAGGATTTTATTTAAAATATATATACGGTGAGTATTATACACAACAAACAGCTTGCATTATAACACTGTTCCTTTCTGATTGCGATTGAAATTCAATTACAAGGAGTCCTATCTTGGTTTAAAGATGTCATTGGCATGATTGACGTGTATTATTACTTTGTTCCATTTTGAATATGATTAAATTTCAATTAACAATAAGGCTTTTCTTAGTTTGAATATTTAGTTGGCAGAATTGGTTTGTTTTGTAACTTTGTTCCTATATAAATGTATTTGTAACTAACAAAGGTGTTTATCTCTGTTTACAGATTTTGCTGGCGTGGTAGGCGTGCAAATCACCCATCTCAGGGTCCCACAAGCAGTTCGGAACAACTCTTTCTTTCCAGCAGTCCTTGACTGCGACTATTCCTTGCGTCCAGGGGAGGAAGGGCTGGTGGTAAAGTGGTTCTTCAATAACGGGCCAGCTCCTGTATACCAGTGGATACCTGGTCAGAAGCCTCAAGACTTAGGAATCCTCAAGGGTCGGTTGAACGTCAGCTACGAGGCCTCAGATAACCACGCCACCAAATATCGGGCGCTCTACATCGTCAACCCGACCACAGATCTCTCCGGAGAGTATAAGTGCTTCGTTTCAACTTTCAATGATGAGGACTTCATGATCAAGAAGATGGTCATTTTTGGTAAGTAGTGACTTAGATGGTTTTAATTATTTACTCAACTATTTGTATTAATCATCCACTCGATCAATAATATTATAGAGCTTTAACGTAAGGTAGAATATAATCTATACCTCCACTGCATGTGCTTCGCATCTTATTTCTCGTCAGAGATATCCACACATTTAAACTACTGGGGTATGAATGAGAAAGAAAGATAGATAGATAGGTGTCATGTACGTCTGCACTAATGTTCAAATATAGGGGCAAACTAAGTAAGGAAAAACACCCTAGTAACCTGCTCATGATTTTAACTCTTAATTCTCCACACTGACAAATCAGACAAGATGATATTGGTGCATTTGTCAACGTGCAAAATGGAGTTGGCTTTGTTTTATTATTTTAGTCAAGTGCAACAATAGCCTTAAGGCTTAAGCTATCAAACCTAAGGGGAGGGAGGGATAATAATGATCATTTTTTATAAACTACACCAAGTTTTTCCTTAATAAAGGACGAGAAACATGATTTTAGAAAACTATCCTCATTGCAGCCTTATGTAATCGATATCTTGAATCTTGGGTCGTAGAGAATTAATTTTACAACTTGAATCCGATATTTTAGTAGTAAAGGTAATCATTTATTTAATAAAATTGTAAATACAAAATATCTAACAGCTCAATTTATCAACATTACTTTATTATATACAGGTATTGCGTGAAGGATATTTCAGGAAATGGTAAATTGAACCATTAGTAAACAAAATGGTACCTTAGATTTTGAGCTCTAATTCACATTTTGCAGAGTTGTATAGAGATAAATAGAAAACATTTGGAATTTCATACTCCCTGATTAACAAGGTTTTTATATCATTTCCATATTTATGAGGTAATATAATACTAATTTGGAGTAAAAATGAATATTTAGAGCAAAATTAAAGAAATAATTTTGATTTTGATTTGAATATTAATATGCCGCTAATTTATACACTGCCGCTTCTTATTTTAACGCAATTTCTCTGTAAATGGAAATCTCCCTTTACCCCCATAACCTATAATCTGGTCCACGGATCTTTGTACCTCACTGACATTGGGAAAAAATCTGGGAAGTATTTGGTGGAGCCGTAGAACATAGCTCAATGGGATACCCAGAAAAAGAGACATCACTTTGGTAGCCTCAAAGTGATTGTCCCATCCTCTTTCTCTGATACTCTTTTATCACTTTCAAAGATCAGTGGAATTAGCTATTGCCCTGTGTAGTGATTTAATGCGTTGTATTTAATAAAGGTGACAGTGACCACTCCTTCCATTACCTTCTTTGTCGAGCTGCCAGTTGTGTATTGGGCCGGATAGAAATAACTAAAGTTCTATATGTTTACTGACATGTCCATGGTATAGTCTTGATATGATAAAATGATAGTTAATAGCTACCTACGATGTAGAAGGATCTCTCACTCGATTCCCTAGAAGAGGTGATCCAAATTAGTACATAAACACGTCTTACAAAATCATGTATTCATAGACAGGGCAGGCTTAAGTCTTTGGGCCCTCACATATTTTTAGGCCTTTCTTTTTTTAGTAACCCATATTTAACATATTTGGCATATTATATTGTAATATTTTTTATTTGTTGCATTAGTTGCTAAGGGGGTGAGTAGTTGAAGACTTGAAGGCCTTAAGAACTAGTGCAAAAATTAAAACGCAAAATAATTAATAAAAGTATCCAGAAAAATCCTGAATGACAATCATCATAATTTTTTTTTTAATGTTTGTTTTGGGCTCTTTCCTGTGTACACGAGAATTTTGAATCTTTGTCGTGACAAGTTAAAAGACCTTTCATCCCTCATTATTCTCTAGACTGATCGTTTAGAGATCCAATTAGTCTTGATCGGTGATCAGTTGTTCCTAGGAAACTGATGTCTCGTCTTTCTTTTTTTGCTGTGAAAATGGGTTTTTAGGAAGGAAGACATCAAATTTAACTATTTAAGATTCAGATTCAGATTATTATTTATATATAAAGAAAGTGTTTGTTTAGTATTGTGAACTGTGAAACTTATTACTTCGACATTATGATGGATCTTAATGTTTTATGTGCTCTTGAACTCAAACCTGTTGGCCTTACATTCTGAATGTGTGTGTACATGCCTGACTGTACCTGGTGCTTCAGTTAAATGTTTTGATGGATTCTATTCACGTTCTATATTTAGATGTTGAAAGGTCATACCTAAAAGTAAAAAAAATAATATTTATTCTAGCTCTAAGCTTAGTGGTAGCTTTGAGTATTAGACTAGCAATTTTGAAAACTTGTTTTTATAAATTTTTATGAGCTGCTCAAAATGTATATCCATAGATTCTTTATATGCTTATCAAAATAATATTTTGGTTTTTATGAGTAAAATTGATTCAAGGGTAATTTACTGACATATATTTAAAAAATATTTAAACATAATAGATTAGACGAGAATGTATTAGCCAATGTGTGTTCTCATTTTTAATTTAGTTTACAGGTATGAAAGAAAAATTAGAGGTGAATTAATTAATAAATGGCTAAATGTTGTTCTCCTTATTTTTCATAATACAATGTAAGATATAAATCATCACGCTATCTCATCAGCTAGTGAAGAACTTTCGGGATAACCGGGCGTAATCAGTAAACATTTGTCACAACTAGTATTGCGGGTACTTAAGATGGCACTTGATTTGAACTGGTGTGTGGAGGGGAAGGGGATAAGGGTGAGTTCATGTTTTTTTGTGAATCTTCGTACCGACATAAAACACTGCTATCGACAGACTAAGTTCAATTCTTTTTTGTCATTTACAGTTGTCGAATTTTTTTTTCCAGCACCACGTCTTACTACTTGTTCAGGTTATACGCATTCGAATGAGTCAATGTACTGTTTGATGCGAGAGAAGCAGTAGACAAATGCTCTCTCTCTCTCTATCTCTCTCTCTCTCTATCTCTCTCTATATCTCTCTCTCTCTATGTATATATGTACATGTATACATATACTAAAATTTGTCCACGGCTTACCTCGCCACCATCTGCCCTCGCTGATTAATAAACGTCTAATTATTGAAACTATGCATAGTGGCTGGTGGCGTTCATTTCAAACATATAGACTTATTTTGAAGTTCTGTGCGTTTGAAACCGGTTTTATTTGGGACACCCTGTATATACCCCCCCTGCATCTTACCACTGATACGTAATATACACATTTGATAACGCTATTAGAGTAACACTGACCACCTCTGTGGTCCAGTGGTAACTGCTCCTGGATATAGATAAAGAGGTATTAGGTTTGATCCCTGGGCCTTCTAGAATTTTTTTCTGAAGCATTTTGTCTAAAACGAGGTTAACTCAGCCTTGCGAGCAAAATTGAGGGGCCACTTGAATAAGGAAGTAGCAGCTCCGGTCTAGAAAACTGGGACTAACGATTGGAGAGTTCACAGTGCTGACCACATGACACCCTCAATTCGCAAATTATAGAACTGTCACCACTAACGTTGGTGGCCACTTGGTTGGTATATCTCGATTACATACTTGAGCCATATTTTTTTATTTAAGTATTACTAAGAAAGGAAGAATTCATAGAAAACTTAGTCGCATTTGCATAAATAGTTACTGGGTTACAATTTAGAAAAAATCACCCTGATTACACCCAACTGAGATTAAAACACAGACCTCACCTTAACCAGAAAACCAGTTTAGATTAGCCTGACAGTTCTTCCACAAGTGTACCGATCCTAGGTTTGTTACATATTATTATTTTGAAATGTAGAGATTTTTAAAATGAAGTTTATTTGACTGCAGGCGCACCTCGTGTTTACTAAAAAGATATAAACACCAAATGAAAATTATAATTTAATGTCATATACAAATAATAATATTGTCAACAATATAAATAAAGATGATACATTTTTTACTACTTTTCTATTTGTTCAGCTACTACTAACCCCAAGCTAGCCCACCGTTTTTGTTTGAACTACAAACGTGATTGAAACCATTTTATATCCAATTGGTTTCTACATTTTAACGATCCCTTTGTTATAACTCTGGCACTCATGAAACATGTACGGGGAAGCGTTCAGAACATATGCAAACGAGCTTTGAATCGTTTATTTTGAAAGTGATTTCATGGAAATGACAGTGCTTAGTATTTTGTAGGGTTTTTTTCGTAAATAAATGTCAAGTTTTATCTATATATTGTTTGAAATAATGTTTTGGAAATTGCAAATAATCGGGTAAGGAATACCATTGTCACAAAACATGAAATAAATATCAAAATGCATTATAAATAATGGCTTATATTTTATTATTGTTTAATAAATATATTACAAGCCGTCGTTATACACTAACTTTTTTATTTACCGTTTATTATTGCTTCCCCCAAACATTAATTTTGGCGTAGTAACGAGTTGAAACAATTATATTGACTCAACTGCTCTAATTTATCAATAAAATCTACAATATCTACATTTTATGAAATAGAAAACTTAGATCTACACATATATATAATTTTAATTCAATTTAATACAATCAAATTTAATCTTGGGTGAAAAAATGTAAAACAAGTCGGCGTTGTTTGCTGGTACACATTGATCCGAGTAAACCCTTCACGGGTCAAAAATGTAATCAAATGTTCCTCTATTCATTTCAATTTGCTTCAACTATTATTAGAATATAGCCCTTTAAAACATTCATTTCAAAATTCAATGTCAGTGCGAATATTCAAGACATAATTTATACTTGCCCCCATGCCCTTTCCCTCAAAACCCCATATAATATCACGTGCCACTTTGTGTACCCGCAATACCAGCCGTGAAAATGTACACTGCTTACGTCCGGTTGTTCCGACATTACTCCACTCGTTGCTGAGATAGCGTGAATGTACACTGCTTACGTCTGGTTGTTTCGACTTTACTTCACTCGTTGCTGAGATAGCGTGAATGTACACTGCTTACGTCTGGTTGTTTCGACTTTACTTCAGTCGTTACTGAAATAGCGTGAATGTACACTGCTTACGTCTGGTTGTTTCGACTTTACTTCACTCGTTGCTGAGATAGCGTGAATGTACACAGCTTATCGAGTTCCCTGAAAAATAAGGAGTAAAACATAAAGTCTCGATCTAATGAGTACTTTTTGAGTTTACCGGCAATCAACAAACAGAGAGACAGATAAGCATTCTAAAAATTGTTTATTTGTTATTCTAATCGTTTATACTACCCAGAAAAAAGGATAACTCCACAAAAATTTGAATACTCGGACAAACCTTATAGTTTTATTACATGTATAGCTTTACTATCTAAGATACAAAAATGAAGTAAATTGAAAGAAGCAATAGTTAGTAAAAGTGTTTTGTTTTCTTAGTTCAAAAAGACAAAACTAAATAAACCTAATTCACAATCAACAGCATTTAGTTACTGAAAACATACCTAAATTTATGATACAAATGCAAGCACGCTACCAGTTTTTTTTTCGACAATGCTTAGCTCGCTGATGAGACAAAATGATGGTATATAGCCAATCCTATATTCTTAAGTATAAAGATTACAACAGAATAAATCTACCATCTCGACCCATCAAGTACTTTTGGATTTACTGGAAACAAACACACATATATTATCGAAGACACAGACAGATGTAATGATCCTGCTTTGTTGCATAGCTTTTTGGAGTAATTAAATTCAGTTTGTGTCAAATTTATTAGTCGCAATGTACTGTTGTTGCTAAACTTCCGTACACGTGCAAAGACTACGGGTTAGGAACATTTAGTTTGCTTGTTTCTAGCCTTAGTAATTATTAAGAGAAAAAAAACTCGCAGTGTGAGTGCGAGAAAGAAAGCAACATATTTCATTTGCAAACTGTATTTATTTTGATTTCTTTTAAAAAAAAGTAGTTTTGAATGTGCTCGCAAGAGTTCAGCAGCTCTCGGTATCAACATTGATGTTATAGCATGGAAACTGATTGGGGGTATTAATTTTGTCTGGGACTTGTTAACGAGGTGTTCTAAGAGAACGAGCGCGATGAAGAATCGCGGATGCTATTGTGGCCATTTCTTGAATGTATCATCTTAATTTGTGAAAATAAAAGTTATAAAATGTGTTAATATATACAATATTTAATTACCAATATCATCAGTGGTTCGCGAGATCATATCGCGACACAGATTTAGAGTTTTATTTTGTGTTAATATTGTGGCTTTATACTCAAGGAAGGCTATTATCGACATTGCAACCTGACCTCTCTACTAAAAAACAGGAGCGCTCTTTGAGTGAAAGTATCATGTTAGTGTAAATTAGTGTACTCTCAATGGTGACATTTGTCTTCAAAGAGAAATGTGTTGTCATTTTGCCAAGAAATTACATCGCAGGATGAGTGGAGCTTTAAGGTGGGTTGGTGGTAATAAGTATGTTTGGAGTTTTTAAAACAAACACTTTTTTTTGGACAATATGAAAACAAAATGGCTCCTGTAAATACTTTTTGATTAAATTTATAGACATAGTAATGTCGACAGTTATTTAACATCCACCATGAAAACATTGGCATTTTATAATTGACTTTTGAAATTAAAAGAAAAAGTCATGTTCAAATTTTGCTATGGTCATGATTAATATTCAAGAAGTGTTGATAATAGTTTGTATAGAAAATTAAATTAACACTAAAGATTTTGTCCCAAGACTTTTTAGCTATGTAAACTTGAAAAATTCTGTCCAAGGTTCACGTTCCCATGAAATAAGACTAGACTGTAAAACTATACTAAGAGTACATGTCCACTCGAGCAACGAACGGGTTCTTTAATTATTATTATACTTTGTGTTCTATCTTACGACATGCCCATTCCTTTTGTCAGTGAACTTATACCGTCAATGCGTCCTATCCTCTGCCTCGCCCTTGAGTTCCCCGAAATTTCTTCTTTCCTTCAAGTACTCTAATATTTAAATCCTCTTTCCTAAGCTCTTTTTTCCTTCAACATTTCTTTCGATGACGTCCTGTAGCAGAGGCGGCCGGAGGTAAATTTTGCACCTGGGCGGGATTGTATTTATCTCCCCCCTATAAGAAGTTATGAGGTCGAGGGATTATTTTAATTTCATGCCAAGGCTACATAAGGTCAGAAGTCGTTAGGTTTGGAAATTATTTTTCTATCATGCCCAGACTATGTTATGTTGTGTTGGTGATCTGTTTGACTCCCTACCTCGAGTTAAAGCCCCGGGAAGCCACCAGGTTTGCCTTATGCCTATGCCACTCTTGTGGAGAAGACAGTTACTCCTAAGGATGTGACAGATGCAATTTGAGTTTTACTGAAGAATTAAACCCAAAATGATTATTTTTTCACCCAATCTTCTTAGGGCTTCTTCATTTGTAATTCTGTCCGTCCACATGGTTTTATCAAGTCTTCTTTCATATCACTTTATAGTTATTCAGAATAATGTGTAAATTCCTCGATAAATTCTAATGGTTGTGGTTGAGATACCGAATAGGAATATACATCATACATTAAACAGGGAAACAAATGAATAAAGAGAGGTGAGCAAACTAGACGTGCGGATGATTTGGGAATCATGAGGCATGGAGTAGCAGAGAAGCTCGAAGTGTTCATGCAACATTATTCAACTATTTAGGCCCCTACAAGAAAACACAAACGATGGAATGTAAACCACATGAATGTGGTCTAACCATAATTATTGCTGATTCAACCTAACTGTATGGAAAACTGATTCCAACTGATGATAGAATCCTTGCAACGTCGGTAGGCTAGCCACGCCCTGAAACACGTTGCAGACATTCTTTGATCCTGCTTTATTTCACAAGTGTTTTTGCTATTTTAAAAATATTATTCTTAACAAATAGAAGGAGAAAGTTAGAATATGCCCTAATATAGTTAAAACACAACTTTTTAACATTCTGAAAATTGAAAAATGACACCTGGACACGGGAATCGAACCCGGGACCTCTGGCTTACTACGCCAATGCTCTAACCACTGAGCTATCCAGGATTCGTCTCGTGCCCTGGGTCATTCTTCACTCATATTTTAAGGCA
>CABFWB010001777.1:0-103185 GCA_902151455.1 Timema bartmani
GTTTTGAATATATAAATAATCAGAACGATAATATGGTCAATGCTTTCAAATACTCCTTAGCGTCAAGTAATTACATTACAAGATACATTATATATTCACACCCAATGTCCACTTTCTGTGTTTCTCATTTATGATATTTGTTACTTTGATATGTTCCTATCTAATTGTACTATCATTCTTTACCAATTTCCTTTTTCTTCCTTTTGTTTTTTGTTTCATCTCTTAGGAAGTTGTGTTGCGTGTTTCGAATTCATCCCTGATGGGTCCCGATATAATGAAACCCTGGTCAAGGGATTTGGCGGTAATGACCGACTTTCTTCAAGAGGCAGCCATTACCTCTTTGTCTTATGACAGCAATGTAAAGTATGAATTGTGTTCTTTTAATTGTCAAAGCCATATTGTGTTCATTACATTTATATGTTTTCCATCCACCTCTCCTGTACCTTCTTCCAAATACATAATATAACAAAAGAAACCCATCATAGTTAGATCAATGCTAGCCATCTTGACTTTGATCTGAAAGGCCAAGGCTTAGATCACTGTTGCATGAATTGGAGATGGTTTGTTTTATAATTCATTTTTCTTTCTCTTCTCAGGTGTGTATAAATGTATTATATTAAAATTCTACTTTCCTGATTATATGCCCTTATAAATTGCAGCTATCGCAATTGGAAAGTAAAAGATTTAATACTTCACTAAAAATACTTAGAAGAAACAAAAGAATACTACTCTTAGAGCCTGTTTTAGCATTTATATATTTTTTATTTTTTTAAAGCTAATATTTACTAACTATATTGAATGTAGACAGATTTATGATTATGTTAATGGAAATTAAGGTTCAGTTTTTGTTTTTTTAATTTTATCTAAAGGATACAGTTCTGTAATTAGAGTAAGGGAGCGATCTGTTGTGAAAGCATCGTAGAGACGAATCAATTTTCGGTGGTTGAGAGCATTCATTATTTCAATTTCATTGTTCATGAAAGGTCTCAGATCAGACTTCCCATGCATAATCTTCGCTGCATAGTTACGACCTGTAAAGACAAAGAAATACTGTCAGTAAAAAAAAATTCTATTTTGTAATTTAAGTTGATTTTAATTATAATTTTTAGTTAAAGCTAATTTGTATATTTTTATGTGCTTAGCTAGGTAAATTTAAATTGACACCAAGAAAAATTAACACCATACACAACATGTATGCATTAAGTTAAGGATGAATCCTTTGATTCTTCCTTTCTTTGAATCCTAAGGAATATTTAAAATTCAAGCTCTCAGAAAAAAATTAATTCAGATTTGAGAATTTAAAAAAAGGTTTTATTTGTACCAAGTGAAGTTTTCATCTTCAAAACTAAGTTGGCACCAACGAAGGTACTTTTTTTTATGGTTTTACCTCCTGAGGAAGATGCCATGTGGTATCAAATTATTGAAGTGTTTGTAAATACTTGTTTTAAATTTTATTTGTGACCCATTTTTTATAAATATTATTTTATCATATTTATTTAATGACACATTATGGGAATGTAAGGGTTTGCAAGCTCAGGTTTTTTTATTCGAGTCAATTTCGAGCCAGTTTCTCATGAAAATCCCAAGTATCAAGGTGAATCAAGCTTGGGTTGAATAAATATATAATTTTAAAACATAATCATGTAAATAAAAAACATAATTTTAAAAATTATTTTAATCTTCTTTAATGAAAAAGACTCATATATTAAAAAAAGTTTTAAAATATAAAATTGCTTATTTTTAAATAATTAAAAAAATTAAGCCATAGTAAACTACAGGATTAAATTTTAAATATAATGTAATAGTAATGGAAACGTTAATTATGATTTAATTTATTGTTCCTAAAGAAAGTTTGAAATAAAGCATTCATGAAAATATCTTTGGATGTGTAGATTAAGTAATATTTATAATACATTAACGACCTTAGCTTACTTGGATTACATTAACGACCTTAGCTTACTTGGATGACAGCTCAAAAAGTTATTAGAAATATTCCCTACACTAACAGCTGAAATTTGTCACTTTGGATAACTGTGGTGAAAATATATGGTAGTGTATGAATGTGATCGTTAACCACAGTAAATTAGGCCAATATATATTTGAAGTCCGGCACGAAGCTTATTTATCGTTTAACCCTTTACCGGTCCTACTATAAAAGCACAATTCCCCACCACTATCCCCTTTATTTTTGATAGCATGAAAATTTGCACATGAGTTTATGTTTTATGCAATAATTCGGGATGTAATTAACATATTATGTTGACATTTTTAGAAACAGCTTATTATATTAGATATAACAATGACACTACTAGTAACAAGATATTATAGTCTAAACAATGTATTTAATTAATATTTACAATTAGTTTCCAACTCCCCTTTCCTGGTGGTATTCAAGAAAACAGTCAATTCTGCAGAGGGGCAGGTAACAGTTCTTACACTTCCATGAAGTCTAGATGCCTCAACCTGAAGGAGCTCTTTTCTTTTTATTGCTGCAGTTTGCACAAACTTTATTTCTGCCTTCAATTATTTATTTTTTGATGTAGATTTTTTGGTGAAGGTACAGAAACTGGGAGGCTTCTCTTCCTCCTGACTCTTTTGCACGAGGAAAGGTTTACTATCATTTGCTTGTAAAGTGCAAGTCTGAATGATTTTTGAGTATATCCATGTCTTAATAATGCTGGTTGATTTGTTTAATTATAGATTATGAAACTGTTAACAATAGCAGTGTTCAATGCAAATCTAAATAAATATTTCCACAGTTTTTTTGTTTTTCTGCCCAAAGAATAGTAGCTTCTTATCTGGTCGGCTTTGTCAACAAAACCCATAAATTTGGTATACTTGACTAGGGCAAGAGGGCAAGAAACCATAATCCTTTTATTTCCGTTACCAGTTTTCCTGTGTAGTGGCATACTTTCACTAGGGTCACAATTGGTTGACAAAACGCAAATATCCCTGTTGTTGTGCCACATTACCCGACTGCAGTACTTTGCTGCCACCTCTCTTCAGTTTTAGGCTCTTGAGATTTTTAAGTTCCTTAGGCCACTCCTTGCGGCGAGTCCTCGTGGTGCAGCATGCATAGGTTTGTTTTTGGAGCAGAATATTCAAGAGCCCTACAGACGTAAAGAAACTGTCAAAGTACACATGGTGATTTTGGCCTAGAAATCCTTCTAATAAATTTAATACAACTTGGTTTCCCAACAACATGTTATTATGTCTTGCTTCTTTCTTGCCAAATTACACATATGATTTTAGAACATATCCATAAAGACTTGCTAGGACCCATATTTTGAACCCCCACTTTGTTGGTTTGGCCTTCACATATTGTTTTATGTAGTGACGACCCTTGTACACAACCAATTTTTCATCAACAGCAAGTTCTTTCCTGGTCTTTTAATATTTATTGAATGTGTCCATAATATCAAAAACAGGCCTTACCCTCTGGTGTATGTCATATCTCTCTTCCCCTGGTGTATTTTCTTTTGGTACGTCACTGACATGAAAATATTTTGTAGGACACTTATAACGTTTGTATGTCATGCAATTACGAATTACAGGGCATTCAATGTCTGAGCTGTGCCAGTAATCAGATGTTTTTGGCAAATCAAATACAACCATAAAAACCAATACTCCTATGTAGGCCATCATTTCTTCCTCAGTAGTTTCATACCACTCTTGATCCACTTTACCTACTTTTTATTGCCTAAACAAAGAATATTTATTTGTATTTTCTGCAAAGTGCTGAAAAATGTTTTTACTTAACACTAGTTTAAAATAACATAGTTAATTGGAACCTACAGGTAAGTCATGCACAGGACCAGTATTTCCCACATAATTATTTGGGACATTAAATTGTAGCCTGTGAGTAAATGTCAACAAAGGTGGTTGGAAACGTCTTACAGCACCAACACAATCACCACCCCCATTTAAATTGTTTTCCAGGTCACCATCAATTCAGGATCTTCATTACTATTATTACACTCAATATCAATATCGTTATCGTCAGAACCATTAGATTCACTACCAGATACGTCTTTATATAACTCCAAAAGAATCATATCATCTTGTAAGGAGGCCATTTTAAATCTAAACTAACAATGCTATGAAAATATTTAATTTCATATGAGATTGACCTCTATAGTAAAAAATAACAACTAAATATAAAATAGTTAGTAAATAGCCCAACAGGTGGCTTAGAGAGTGCTGAAATACGGCGAGCACTTTCGAGCGTTTAGGATGAAAACGACAAATTAACGGCAAGCGCTTGGGCCGGGAAAGGGTTAAAATTCGATTAAAAAAATTATTATTCACAGCACCTTCACAAAAATCTAGTGAACATAGCTTTAAAATGGCGACTAATGAATATAAACCATGTGATTGAACATGACAAACAAGTTCTTTACAATAATGCACCCACGCAGTGGATAAAGATATTTTATTCAGTTAAATATTTCAAAATACGATCAAATAATTTACTATTTATATAAAAAAATTACATGTATTTTCTCTTTTCCAAGTAAATATGATGCCTGTAATAAAAGGTATTAATGTATGCACTGTATTACACATCATATATAACATTTCAAAACAAAGAATAAGTACTTTCATTTACCTATGTTTAAAATATTATTTCGGATTGGGTAAAAATAACTTATTAAAAGTAATGAAATAGTGTGAGAAAACTTAAGTTTATGTTATTTTAAATGTAAAATATAACATGCAATTAAAAAACTTAACACTTATATCAAAACAGTGATATTTTACAAGTGTTGATAACCCAAAACCTAAACATCTGATTTTTGAACTGTCATCCAGGTAAAAACCTAGAAAAATATATAATAATAGCCCCACTCATTAACTCTTCCTTTCATAAACAGAACCAGTCTATTCAGTTGCTGACTTTGACAACTAAATGGCCATCTTCTGCACAATACCCTCTTTGTTAGGTTCATCTCCTCCCATTCACCTCTCACAACCCTCAAAACTCCAAGCTTCAGCAGCAAAAAAAATATTCCAATAAGTATTATTATTATTATTATTAGCACAGCGTCTTACTACCCGTTCTGGTTATACGCACTTACGCTAATGTGTAATGGGTGATTATGGGATGAAATGGAGGACCTACAGTTTAACGTGGAATCCTAACCACGGTGGAGGCCTGGCATTCCTCACATAAAATCTGTGCCAGGACCGAGGATTGAACCCCGGACCCCCAGCACAGAAGTCTGACACCTTACCCCTAGACCACCAGGTCAGCTCCAACAAGTAGAGAGAGGAGTAATCTATTAGTCATTCATCCCCAGATAACATAATGCAAGGCAAAAAATTAACCTTTTTCAAGAATCTCGAAATTGCAAGTCCATAATTCTTTTGAGCCTGGGCATCTATTTAAAGCTCAGCTCGGAACTCAAAATCCAAGTTTTACAGAGCCCTAGAGAATAGTAATAGAATTGAATACGTGAACAAATATTGTTTCTACCTGTGAGTCTCTCCACAGCATGGTAGGTGATCCCTTGTGTTCCTCGCCCCAGCTCATCCCCGATGTCATAAAAGTCCCCTAGGGGTTTGTTCTTAGGCTTGATGTCCCGGCCCTTGCTGTATGTTAGGTAACCATACTCTTGTTCACTCTCCTCGATATGTATCATCACTGAGTTTGAGATGGACCCGGCGACATTGCGAGCACTGATAGAATACAGGCCCTCGTCTTTACATATGGCATCATTGATCTGCAGGATGTGTGTGTCAGGCTCTCGAAACAAGATCTAGGAACACGGAAATAAGGGATTTACATTGATTTTAGCGGAAGCTCCCTCTAACACTATTACTGGTTACAAGAACCTATATAGTCCAGAGTTTTGAATTTATTTGGTTTATCTCAAGGCCTAACCTAATAATTCAGTGTTTCAACCATGTGTCATACATTTTTATGTCATTAGACATATTTTTATAATAATGGAAATTGATAAAAATAAAGAAAAAGGAAAAATAAACTAATAATTGTAAATTTAATGAAGAAAGCTCACCTAAGGAAAGAAGAAAAATGTGTAACGAATGCAATGCAATCTTCTTCCTTTCTTCCGTCTTCTATAGTAGAAGTAGTCACACACACACATTTTAACACAAATTAAGTAATATTTCAGCATTGTTGCCTTTATCAAACAAAAAAAAATAGAAGGAATACCCTTTACACAAACAATTAATTACTCCATTTTTGTTTGATAAAGGTAACAATGCCGAAATATTACTCAATTTGTTTTAAAATTTGTGTTTTAAATGTGTGTGTGTGTGACAACTATTACTACTACTTTAGAAGACAGAAAAAAGGAAGATGTCACCTTTGTGCATTGGATTCTTTACACATTTTTGCTCTTTCCCTAGGTGGGCTTTCTCAATTAAATTCACACTTATTATTAAAGTTTTCCTTTTTTCTTTATTTTTAGTGATTTCCATTATTAAAAAATTATTTAGCCATTGGTCCACCTCTTTTTTATCCTAAACATATGTCATTAGAGCATTATTATTTTTTTTATTTCAGGGTTTTCCAACAGGGTACTCATACCCTCATACATGATATTATTCGTATTTGGAAGAAGGTGGATAAAAAACATCTACAAGGGAATGAACACAATATAGCCTTTCAGTGTAAAGAAGAACACAGTTTACACTTAACGTTGCTGCCACTGGACTGGGAGAGGAAGGAAATTGGTAAAGAATGATGGACAATTAGATAGAAACATGTAAAAGGAACAAATAACATAAAGGACAAACACAGGAAATGGTTTCCTCTTTTAGGAAGTGGTGTTATGTGTTTCCCACTCCCTACTGATGAATTCCGATAGAAGGAAACCTAGGTAGGGGGATTGGGCGGTAATGACCAATTTTCTTCAAGAGGCAGCAGTTACCTCTTTGTCCAGTGGCAGCAATGTTAAGTTTGAACCATATTCTTCTTTTCATTGTAAAAGCCATATTGTGTCTGTTCCCTTTTATATGTTCTCTATACACCTTTTCTGTACTTTCTTTCAAATATGTAAAACAAAATACCTCTCTGATTTGTGTGTGTCATGATGATGAAATTCCAAGCACTATATTTGAGTATGTTATGTTTTAAGCTAGTATGTGAGTCAACTGCCGATATAGTTATGTTCAGAAAATACACATTGACTCCCTTTATACAGATAGTGCTGACCTTGATCCTTGAAGAGGGAGCCAATGGTTGCCAATCCTTGTACCACTTGATCTCAGGGTAGGGCACACCGATGACTCGCGCCTCCAACCTGCCCGACCTCCGTATCATGATGATGGTCTCCTCAGGTCTGGTGATGAACTCGGGATACTCTGCGATGTCCAGCCTTACCCGCTGCCTTGCCTCTCCATGCTCATTGGTCGCCACTGCCTCGTACATGCCCACATCACGATCCAGCATTCTGTCAGATACAACAGAGGTGAGAGCTAGAAACCAGCCAGGTTGGGTGAGTACTTGTAGGTTTGACTATATTCTTAGAGACGGGGATTTGAACCTTGACCAGAGGAAATGTTGCTCTTCTCACCACAATGTGGTTTTTCATCATCACTCCAGATATATTTTTTCATTTATTTATAAATCACCTTCTTTGTTTTGTTATCTTAAATGAATTCCCTCCTAGTCGATACTGTAGCATAAGATTGAACTATTATTATTATATATAAAGGTAAAGGAATTTAGTCCAAAATTATTTTATAATTATTTTATTTTTACAGTTTCTAACTTATGATTCATCCAAAAAATATATTCAAACTATTTTATTTTTGACTTTCTACCAAATGAATATCTTAACATGTTTTCTTAGATTAAAGAATTGATAACATTTATTTCTTTATGCTTAGATGGTTTTCAAAATATGTTCTTGAAAACCTCACTGCAAATTACAATACGTAGGGACTTACTTGTTGACAAAGAGGGTAGCCTGCCCATTTCGGGTATAACTGAAGTCATATCGACCACCAGGTTCGATCAGTTGGTCCTCAAAGTAATATGTCATCTTGGGTTTGGGATAACCATAGACGAACCAGAACAAGTTGCAGTTATGGTTCTTGACTCCATATTGTGTGTCGTGCTCTTGTCTCAGAAACCTGAAACATTTGCACTTAAAGCTAAAAATTGATAGTGTGAATTTAAATATAGAGCTAAGTGTAAACTAAGGATTCATATGAATGAGTAATTGAAATTAAAATATGTGATTAAAAACCTGTGATAATTGTTTACTTTTCTCTCTTCTTGGTTGGATGTGGTTTGTGAAATGAGTGTGGAAGAGGGGATGAGAGTGAAGAGGGAGGAAGAACCTAACAAAGAGGGTATTATACAGTTTGCTATTGGAATGTCAAGGTCAGCAACTGAGTAAACTAGAGTTGAATGGGGGAGAGTATGTGGTTTGGATAAAAGGAGATATAGTAAGACATCTCTCTTCAGGGCTGTTAGAACACAACTTAATGCAAGACTGTATCAAGTACACCTTAAAGTAAATGTCTACTAAAGTACATTCACCACCTGAGTTTACTAGGATGACAGCTCATAAAGTTACGAGAAATAATCCCTGATGTATCCCTATGCCAACAGCTGACATCTGTCACTTTGGCTAACTTTAGTGAAAACATATGGTAATGTATGAATGTGATAGTTAACCAGAGTAATTTAGCCCAGTATTATTTATATTTATTTGAGGTCAGGCACAAAGCTTATTTATTACTTATTTATAAAAATTATATATTGACAGCACTTTCACAAGAGGTCTAACAAATATTGCTTTAAAATGATTGACAAACTAAAACCATGCGATTTATCATGATGCAAACAAGTTTTTTTTACAATGGTGCGCCCGCTCAGTGGATAAAAATATTTTATTAAATTTAATATTTTTAAATATGATAAAATAATCATAAAATAATGTATTATNTGACAAACTAAAACCATGCGATTTATCATGATGCAAACAAGTTTTTTTTACAATGGTGCGCCCGCTCAGTGGATAAAAATATTTTATTAAATTTAATATTTTTAAATATGATAAAATAATCATAAAATAATGTATTATATGTAAAAAAAAAAAAGACAAGTATTTTCTCTTTTCCAAGTAAACTCAATGCCTGTATTAAAAAGTAGTAATGTATGCACTATATTAATACATACTTATTATCGATAACATTCCAAAATGAAGAATAAATTATTTTAATAATGTTTAAAATATTGTCTCAGATTGGATTTAAAAAAGTAATTAGAAAGTGGGAGAAAATGTAAATGTATGTTATTTTAAATGTAAAATATAACAGGTGATTTAAAAAACTTATAATTTGTAACAAAACAGGGATCTTGTTTAAGTGTTGGCAGCCCAAAACTTAAACATATGATTTTTCAACTGTCATTCAGGTAAAAAGCTATGGTGAGCATACTGTATGTACAATTGTACATCCTAAAAATAATTTATGTTTAATTTCTCTCTCTGGTAGGAAGTCAGCACTGAGCAAATAGCTGTACTGGACGGGGATTTAATGGGGTTGTTTGCATAAAAAAAATATTGCTAAATCTGTACATCCAAACCCATAGTCATGAATTTTTTTTTAAACTGCCCTTAATATTATTGAAATGAATCATAATTAATTTTTCAGATTATATCACACTTTATTTAAAAATAAATCTTATTATGGTTCAATTTTTTTAATGATTTAAAAACAATTTATTTTAGATTTTAAGACATTGGATTTTTAAAATATCTGAGTCGCAATTCATTTAAAAACAATTCTTTAATAACTTTAATACATATTTGTTATTATATTTACATAATAAAATTTTAAAATGATATATTTATTAAACCCAAGCTCGACTCATCTGGTTACTAGGGAGCTTCGTTAAAAGCTGCTTAAGATCGTCTCAAATAAAAGAACTGGCGCTAGCAGATCCCTGAGACACTAGAGTTCGAAAAACAACAAAGCTCTTATGTTCCACATAGTGTGTTCTTATCCTCCCTCCAGGTGAATACTGGAGAAGTTTCTTTTACTTTTCATCATCACTTGTAACTTAAACTATCCCATTAATATTCTCGAGTCAAAGCTTTACCTGGGAGCCTGGGCGTATCCATCGTGTGGTGGTTTCTCGATGTCAAAGTCCTTAGGGAAGTATGGTGACGTCTCTGGCCGAAAGTCTATGCCAGGCTCGAGGTATGGGAAGAACTTGGGAGGGTCAGGCTCCAGCTTCTGCCTGCACCAGGATAGAAATAAAATGTTATTTACTATTTACAATAACTTATTTGCCTGAACCAGGATGGAAATAAAATGTTATTTACTTGTTTACTATTTATAATAACTTATTTGACAGAGTTAATTTCCCCAGAAGACTTGTTCATTTATCATACTCAACAAACTTGGGAGTCTGCAGTTAAATTCCATTAAGTAGTACTGAGTATATTTCTTTAAAATGTGATTTTTCGTTCTTTTCTCAAATTAATGCTGCTGCAATTTCTTGAAATGTATCCTGTAATCCAGTGTTCTCCAATCAGGTACCCTTTTCGGTTCAATGGCTTTACCAGGAGGCTACTCCTTACTCTTCATAAAAGAAAATCGAAGCAAATACATGTTATGTTATCATGTAAAGTATAAACTGTTGTTCCAAGTTTTGATAAATCTGAAGCTAAAAAAAAAGTGGCATAAGGGGAAAAAAGTTAGGAAGTTAGGATAAGCCCTCAAATCCTTGAATCCTTAAGGATATTTTAAGTTGAGAATACAAGAATATTTTGAATTCTCAAATCCTTGAAAAAAGTTTTCAATTTTTAAAATGAGATTTATTTTAGAGTAATAATAATGCTTATTGGTGGTTTAGAACCAATTATAATAAAGGATGAAATCAACAACCAGGCTCCAGACCAGTAATTTGTCACTTAACTGAATGTATGAATGGATTATAAGAAAGGGTGTTAACATATTGTTACTATTTATATTTTTTATTATTCTATTATATTAATACTTCCTCTTGTGTTCTAACTTATTCCAAGATTCGAATTCGGATTTGAGATTCAGGATTCAAAGGTAAATTGGATATTCCGATTCGAGATTTGAATTCGTAAAATAGTAGTTTTGACTCAACTCTCTAAAAAAAAACTTATAAAAATATATGACACCATGTCAAACTCTGAATGCATTAATCTGTTTATCAGACTTAATATTATCAAACAATATTTTATGGTTAATCATACTCAATGGTATGTTGCATACCATCTAAAAATCCTTCGTTTGCTCCTGGAAGTACATGTACAACTATGTCTATCATATTATGTCCAGTACTTTTACCAGTGTGTATAAATTTAAAAAATAAAAAGTTATATATCTTCACTATAGCATCTTAAACAAAAACAAGAAATAATCTTGTCAAACTTTCAATGAAACTATCGTTTATGTTTTTTTTAAAGTAGTTTGTTGATAAATTGTAAACTATTGTACTCTTTCTATAACATTTGGCATCACACATACATTCTCAGAGTTACATTCCGAATACAAATTTATCACATGTCTTTTAAAACATGTGAATTCTTATTTTTTTAAGAATCCAAATGAGGATTTATCAGACAGCTCGGAGCTCAATGTTATCAGAAATGCCTAGCTTCCTAAAAATTAAGATTGTTAACCATTTACAATAAATTATTTCAAGCTATCAAACTACATGGATTATATAAATGTCTTCATTATGAATATTAATAGAATATTCTGTTACCACACGGCTATAGTAAACATGTTTTTCAATGTAGAAATATTATATCACAGCATTTGTTATGAAGATTCACCACTCAAAACAAACTATTTAAATTAAGGTAAATTTGATAAAATAATCACATTAAGGTTTAAAGTTTCAACCTTACCGTAGTGTAATGGCAAATGGTGATGGGTCACTGATGCCATACTTGTTCTCCACTCTAATTCTAAATTTGTAATCTCGGAATGGCTCCAAGTTGGAAATATCACAGGCACAGCTCCGAATTCCTGTACAGAGGTGTCTCAATATTAATAGTGAACACTTTTTATATTGTAAATTATTATTTTTAAAGTGGCAAATCTTTAGTGTGTTAGTGTGTAAAACCAAAATAAAAAATTAATATATTCAAACAAAATCTTTAGTAAAGAAAAATATATTTTTTCAGCACAATTACTCTCATAAATTTGTTTAGTAATGTATGCTCAAACTAAACCTTCATTTTTAAAATCAAAGTACTCAGAACCTGAGAGGAAATGATCACTTTGTTTCAAAGTTGCTTAATAGCATTACGATCAATCAAATTAACTTGATCTATGGATAAAATGCTGGTAATTCAATACAAATAATAATAATAATAATAATAATAAAAAGATTAAAATTGTTAGGACATAAAATTTTTACTAGTATTGTAATAATGTCACACCCCAGAAGTAAAATTGACCATTTCATAGATTGGGCAAATTTCCACCCATTTTGTGAACTGGCTTCTTCACTTGTTCACTTCACAGACCAGATCAACTAATCCAGTTCATGAATCGAGTAATACTTGTGCTGCCCATGCCCAGTTCATGAACTGGATGAGTTTTTTCCCGGTCCGTGAAATGGACAAGAGAAGAACGGGTTCATTTCAAACCTTTTATTCGTTTTTGAATTAAAGGCTAGGTGTAGTTAGGTTGGGATAGTTTTTAATTCCTAACATATAATGTCTAAAAAGCAAATTTCAGTTAAACTTTTAGTAGATGAGCGAGTAATTTCCAGTTCATAAAATGGGTCAAGAGTTCATGCAATTTTTGCCCAGTTCGTGAAATGGTCAAGAGAAGAGGCCAGTTGGAATGAACAGAAATGTGGCCAATTCGTTAAATGGGTAGTTTATATAAACAGGGTGTAACATATACAGGATGTGATTATCTAAAGATTTGCTTATAGTTGCTAAGTGAATGATAATAAAATATGTCATAATTATAGTACAAAAGTCTTCGTTTGGAATTCAAGCTAGTTCTATCAAAGTGTGCAAAAAACGAGTATATAATCAAATTCTTGGGCAAGTGTTGGGACAGGAAGTACATTAGGCTCTGGAATATTCAAGATAAGTATCATTACTCCCTGGTGTGAAAGCAATAATGATATAAAGTTAAATAGTAATAGTGATGATGTACTTAATAGACATACAATACGTATTTAAAGTATTTGTCTTTAAAAAAGTATCATACCCACAATAATTGCGACCTTTTTTGATACTTGAAATAAAATACATCAACCTATATCACAAAATTGTTACCAGTTTTCATTGTCAATAAAGTTGTATAAAAGTTCAATTTCGTTTACATTATACCAAGCTCATGAAACATATTAATTTTTAGGTTGATTTTTTTATGCACCGTTGCTTACTATCCATTCAGGTTATACATTTGTGTACTAATAACGCTAATGGTTTTTAAGATGATGAAGTGTACCCACATTTGCGTGGAGGGAAATTGGAAAACTATTTTGGAAAAACTACCCTCAGTACACCAGACCGAGATTCAAACCTCGACTCCCCGTAGTCAGAAGTCTAGTCTACTGTGAGGGTAGTGCCCTAAACCATGCAGCCACCGAAGCGAGTTAGTTAATTTATTGTTAGTAATGAATTATGAAACTGATTTTTGTCAAAAAAGTATTTTTCCTCCTGGTTTTTGTATAGTTTTTACATAGGACAAAAGTTGGGATCCACTTGCCTAGCTGTGAATTATTAAAAATAAAAAATTTACATCCACTCAATTTTTGCACATTTCTCTGAGCTATGGTCAAAATGCATATAAATCTGTTCGAAATGGCCAAAACTTTCATTGGCTTCTGAAGAAATTTATAAAATCACACTATAACTAACTAAGATGCTATAGGACCCCACTCACCCGGTTAGCGAGGTAAAACAGAAGAACACTACTAAATTCCACTAAGTTTGGGCCCTTCGACCTTGGTCGTACTGAGGACGAGAGCTCTGGTGATCATTGCTTTAGCCAACTGTTGCCAGGCTTTTCAGAAGGTGAGATCAGAATTAGGAGAGCAGGAGGATGAAGGAGAATAATCAGGGAGACAGATAGGACAGCGATGTTGAACTTGAGGGATACGAGCAAGGCTGTCATCACAAAGGATTCAACAAAGAAAGATCAACGGTAGACACAAAAGCTGATCAGAAAGGATGATAGCAAATAAAAAATTTGAATGCACAAAATTTTGAAAAAGAATGAAAAGATAGAATATAAAGGAAAAATGTATTATTTTGAAACAAATACATTGATTATGAAACACGTTTTTTGCATGCTTTTGCTGATACCAGTATTTAAAGGGATTCAACAAAATGTGATTAGCTGGGAAGACCCGATGTAAAACATACATTATATCCTTATCTAATTGATTTTTGTTTGGATAAAATTAATTAATGTGTATCAGGTAAGTTAAGAGTAGTTTATTTGTTCAAATAATTGAGGTACTTTGGGTGCTATAAAAACACCAATGAAACATAAATTAAATAAAAATTATTACATTTATTATTATTTATTTCATATTCTTTTAAATGTTTAGAAAAAAAGGTTAATTTAGTGTAGGTATTTTTAAAATGTAACCTATAGTGAGTGAGAAGGTTTTTAAGTGTTGCATTTTTTTCTGTAAAAGTGATTTTAAACCCAATAAATTATAATGTAAGAATTTATTAAAATATTATTTGCATGATTATATAAGTCATATTTATTTAAGGTGTGGCAGAAGGGAGCGCGAGTAATTTTACAGTTTTTATAGCATTAAATTTTTTTGGCCAAAATAAATCAAATATCTCTCCAGTAGCAACATAAGAGTTTAGTTTTCTGCACATGCTAATACCAACAGATCTTGAGTATCTGTCAAGGGTGTCCTGGAATGTTGTCAAAACTTTTTAAATAAAGAGAAAAAGTTTTGACAAAATTCCAGGACACCCTTGACAGATATTCAAGAATTGTTGATATTAGCATGTGCAGAAAACTTAACTCTATGTTGCTACTGGAGAAATATTTGATTTATTTTGACCAAAAAAGTCAATTATATAAAAACTGTAAAAATACTTACGGTCCCTTCAGCCGCACTTAAGATGATTTATATTTCCTGGATTACATTTAGTTAAACTAAAGTAAGGTGTTATTTTAAAATGTTTAGTGATGATTTAATTGACTTATTGTTAAATAATATTTTTAAGCTGGATGCATAGAATTTGGTTTAAAACAAATATTTCAACATATCAAAATTGTTGCATTGACAAGGGTTTATAAAAAAAAATTTGTCTTTGGTTAGTATGGTAAAGAGTGTTATCTTCTAAAATCACAATAATAAATAATCAAAAATCTACTACAAAAAATAAAAAGAGGGAAAAAATTGTTTTGTTTAAAAGGGGTGGAAATCCCTTTTTTGAGTTGTCCCAGAGTTTGTTACAAAAATATTTAAGGCTTTACATGTTTTTCTTCAAACATGTTAAATAATTGCAGTGACAAAATTGTACTGATATACACACAATATAAATATCATACAGTAAAATAATAGATTGTTTACTTACCTTATACAAATTATAAAATTCTGATTTAAAAGAGATAAACTATTTTTATTTACTATCTTAAGCCACCAGTTACCACCCCTAAAAATAATATAAAAACATCTATTTCAAAAACAGGACTAGAGATTTAGGATAAAGGGTTGAGGATAAAAGATTGTTGCACTCTCATCTGTTATTACCAGCATTTTATGCCATATTTTTGTTCATATTTATCAATTTATCTTTTAAATACAGGCTTTCAGTGGTATTTTAATAAACACTAAATTAAACATTTGCCTGTATGGAAGGCTGTTCAAGTTATTTTGTAAACGGTTGTAAAATTAAAATCTCATTAAATGTGTACAATTTAGAGCTGATTAATAGGACTCAAATATGTATGCACTAAAAAGTTAAAATGTGCTCAAAAATACAATTATTGTGGCTTTTTCAATTAAACCTTACATTGACCAAAAATGCTTGAGAATATTGGGTAAATCATTTAAATATAATTTAATTTATTTAAAAAATAACTTTTAGATATAAAAATGCCAATTTATTTGGACATCTAATAAACATCAACTAGTTGGCCAATATTATTATTTTGTAAAATATAAAATATTGTATTTTCTAGTATGAGGAGTTAAAAAAGCGTATTTTAGGGAATTCTTCAAACTATCCATTTTTTCAACAACAACAAAAAGTTAAAATACTATGTCATAAACTAGAAAAGCCCTAAATATGTAATTATGAGAAAATTAACAAATTTTTTTAATAATGGAAGTTTAAAACATGTTTATTTCTTGATCAGCAATAAGATCAACTTTCTAATAGAAATATTACATTACATGATTACACAAACATCCTGTGCTGATTCATTAATATGTCATTTATATATTTGGTAACCTTTTTAGTATCTATATCAAGAATGCACACCTTTCAGAGTAAACAAAGTGTAGGTCCTACATTATGTAACTATTTGTACACATAAAGTATTTTATCAATATTACCTCTTATAGAAAATATTATAAAATATAAACTAACAAATTTGACTTAATTTAAATATATCACTCACAGAAACAATGAAAAAAATAAATTGTTGACAATGCAAAACTATAATAAGGACAAGACAGTAGAACCAACTTTTAATCCTATAAAATAGAAGGACAGGAAGAGGTGTAGTAGCAACTTTTGACAGATTAGAATTCATAAAGCTCAAAAAATTAATGATAAATTTCTTGACGCAGCTTTCATTGAGATGTAATAAGACTATAGACAGAAGTTAAACATAGAATCAATTTTGCCTATAAAATAAATGTCGTTGACGGCTACTTTTAGTGAAAGTGTAACTAGTTTGATTATATTTTTTAATGGAACATGATTGAATGTTTAAAATTATTTCATGGTAATTTACATTAGATTAGCTAAGAAAGTTTTGTAAGCTATGCTATTTAAGAAAAAATAAAAATATCAATAATACAAAAGAAAAGAAAGATTAACTGTTTGAGCATTGATTTAAATAATCTTTACTTATTTTTAACTTCCACACGATCAGGCCCAGGTAATCAGATAGTACTACAAGCCTTCTCCTTCACTCCGTTCTATTTTTAAATAGTCATAGCCCTCTTCCCAAAAATAATGAGGATATTTTATTGAAATAAGTTTGCAGATAAGTTAGATTTTTTCACAAAAAAAAATATATTTTTTTAATATTTGAAAATCATGTTTAAAGATAAAGTATGCCAAAGTATTAACATATTGACATCCATCCTGACAAAAGTTTAATTATCACTCATAATGAATGAATAGATTTTTTATGTGTAATTTTAAATAATAGCGAAGGTAACTATATTTCCAAACTTTAGGCCATATTTAGTGTTTTACTATGAAGTTTAAAATTAACATTTGTAAGGAATGTTAAATTTTACCAACCAAATACTTAACATTTTCATTTAAAGATTTGTGCAGATATTTTGTACTGTGAGAAAAGTGTCAATCCCTCTTTAGATAACTGAATTACTGTAAAATAGGATAGAAGGGCATCACATACCAAAATATCATAAAAACACCAACCCGTATATTTCAGAGAACAGGCTCCTTTAGAAAATCAGAAAAAGAGAACCCAACCTTCCTTAGATTATGGCTTTAGGTTGATCGCCGTAGGTTGGATCGTTGACAGGTAAATACAGGATCTAGTCCAGAGCGATAAACTCAACTCAAAAATAAGCTTAGAATTCTGCTATTTTTCTCTAAACAAAGTACTTGATATGACTTTAAAATTACTGTGGTGTGTTGTGATTTTACATGTGTGTTTTTGGATTTAAATTATCAGTGTTTATTAAGTCCAAAAGTTTGGTGCCTGTTTTTTTTTACTTAATTTAGTTTGTTCCTCATTGCAACTCATACAACTACAAATATAAAGTTGTATACATTTCTTTTTATGCTATATATTAGATAATAATTTGTGGTAGATGATGATGTTTAAATGTGTATGTCCATGTTTATGTTAGTGTTTAGTTGGGAAAACACTTTTTACATAATTATTAAATCATTTGACTGACAAGTGGAATGAAAAAAAGATGTATATGAAGGACAAATTAGAATCTACTATAGAGTAATAGTTGGAATAGGTAGATAATAATAATAATAATCAAGACAATTAATGTTGAGGGTGAGTGGGGGGTTAGTATTTAGGGAGTTTATTGAGAATGCGTAGCATGCACCTCTTTTCCCCGAGTGTGGCTTGATAGGGAGGGACGGATATTGGTTTATAACCTGTCCTAGCAGTGAACCACTCTCCGTCAGGCTGTTCAGACATCTCCACCCTATAGGTGACCGGGACTCGGGAACCAATAGGGATAGACGGTTTCCAGGACAGTGTGAGGCGGCGATCTGTCATGCGGCTGATTATTGGCTTGTCCGCAAGGGGTAGTGGGGCGCCGGACTTGCGGAACTTGTCATATTCCGTGTATTGATCCCCAATTGGCCGCTTTGGTCGACTGTCCAGGGCTGTAAATAATGATCAAATATTATTGTAAAATAATAATAATAATTCACATTGTAACACATTAATTTGAAAGAAGGTTTATGGTATTAAACATAATAAAACACTTTATTTTACAACATTACATAATGAAAGGGGTTTTGGTGGTCACATGGTCTAATGTGTCACTCTCTGTGGAGTGGATTGTCAGTGATGCGGAAATGGAAACTGAATCCTGGTTGGGTGTACTTAAGGTTGGTTTTCCTAAATGATTTCTCAGTTTTCCTCCACACAAATGTGGGTATATTTCCTATAAAATTTTACCTTCCTTATTCCTAATCTATTAGTGTAATGATGGTATGGGTAAAACCAAATTGGCAACAAGACACTCTATGGCATTAGGATCTCAAAAAAATCATTGCCGCACTTACAAAAGAACGCCATTTATCTCTATCTTTAGCTAGTTCTATCCAGTTCACCTCATTACACCCTATACCAATCTTGAGCTAGTTCTATCTAGTCCATTTCATTACACCCTATCCCTATCTTGAGCTAACTCTATTCAGTCCACCTCATTACACCTTATCCCTATCTTGAGTTAGTTTTATCCAGTCCACCTCATTACACTATATCCCTATCTTGAGCTAGAGCTATCCAATCTGTCTCATTTCGCCTTATCCCTATCTTGATATAGTTCTATCCAGTCCACCTCATTACACCCTATCTTAAGATATTGGGGAAATCATAAAAACGAAGCGGATTTAGTTCTTAAGTAAAAATAAGCAAAATTGGGTAATATAGTTATTTGTGAATAAACTAATTACATTTGTGAAACATAATTATTATTATTGTATGGTTGTAAAGAAAAGAAGAAGGTATGATTGTTGTATATTACAAGGAGGTTTTATATTAATTTACTGCCACATTGATTTAGCTAAGCTATGCTCTAATGTAATAAATACAAAATGGAGAAAAGGAAAATGAGGGCAGATAGATACAAACCCAAATTGGAGATGTAAACATTAAAAACCATTTATTTTTCTAGCATTGCGTCTTACTACCTGTTCAGGTTGTACACTTATGTACTAATTACGCTGATGGTTTTAGGTTTGAGGAAGGTTATATTTAAAGGAAGTGTAACCCCATTTACATGGAGAGAGAGTGGAAAACCAGTTTGAAAAACCACGCTCAGTACACCCGAACTAAATTCGAATCTTCGTCTCCCCATCATCGGCAGGCTGGTCTACTGCAAGAGTAGCGTGTTAAACCACGCAGTCACCGAAGAGGTAAGGGTGAATTCAAATATATTTTTTGTAAATTGTACACCGCAAAGTAAAGCATTATGTCACACCAATATTTAACAAATAAAATTAAAAAGCACAAATTTCTAATAGGTCACATTTGCCAAATTAATTGTTTTAAATTAAAAATAATGTCTGATCAGATATTGAGCTGTGCTATTAATTATGAAAGATGGAAAAAAAAATTTCATGCACCATGACTGGTCTATCCAGATAATTAAATTAATGAAGTACAAAAGAGGAAGAGAGGAAGATATAATTTATAATAAGTGCAGTCACATTCGTGTGGGTGTGTGTAAAACCATTAAAGAAAAAACAGTATACTCAGCCAAAATTCCCACACTGATCTTCCCATTGCCAGCAAACTAGAATGGATGAGACTGACAAGTTTGCATATCGCTGGCGTGGGTCTTCTAGTGTTGTTGTTTATAATATAAAGATATTAAATTAATCTGAAGAAAGTGACTCACAATCGTAGGTGAGATCAGCTTCGCAGCTCGCTTCCCCATGTGGGTTGAAAATACGAAGCCTGTATCTTCCAACGTCAGAGGGGTCCACATTAGCTATGGACAGTCGTAAAAGTCCAGAGCCCTCCTTCTCCATACGAATCCTGTCACTGGGGTAGAGTTTCTCATCCCCCCGGTACCACTCAAACTCCGGTTCAGGATAGCCCGAGGCACAGGCTGTGAACTTGGCTGTCATGCTCTTGTATACCTCGCAGTCACCAATACGCTTAAGGAACTCTGGTGGCTCCACCTTCTGTGTGTTCTCTCTGCACAACCAACATTATGTTAACTAGGATACAAGAGTACATTCAAACCAGAACATGTATTAAGATACAATTTTCTGAATTCTTAATTTGACAACATCAAAGTTGTGATCAGTTTAATTTTCTTTTTTGATTATAAAATAATTATATTTCAATTTTACTTTATTCTTTTAAATATATGGTAAAAAGTATATTGTCTGGATGGACCTCCAGCAATAAGGAGGGTGGAATCCTGGAGAATTGAATGATGCATGGGAGTAAAGTATGGAATGATATTTACAAGATAACATCTATTTATTGTAAATAACCTTCTAAACTACAACACTGGTTACATGGATAACACAGTCCATTGATGTGGGAGCGGTTGCAAAATAATACATTATATTGGATCTTGCGAGCTGCTTAGACACAAATTTACCTTCACGTGGTGGGAGTCGTGGGCTCGAGGTTTGTTTATCTAGTCTACTCACCGATAGCTGTTTTAGGAGAGGCCCCTAGCTAGCTCTTTATCTTAGAGACGTGCTGCTCTTCAAATGGGGTAAGGCTCCACCCCTATCACTTAACAAGGTTTTACTCAAGCAAACCAGCCAGATCCATTGGTAGCATTAGCATAACTCGTCAACAGGAAATAATATACCATTCTCAGTAGGATGTTAACCCAACACTGCTTGACTTCTAAGGAATGTGCAAGTGTGGGTTAACATCAAGCTAGAATACACTTTAAAATAATGTGTGCTTACAATATGTTCTCGTCCACTTGTTGCCCATTTGACAAAATGTATGTAAGCTCTACTCTATGCAATTCACATGTGAAATGTATTCCTGTTTATACCTCGCCAATGAATATTCTACTGAGTGATGAGAACAATATGAAGGTATAGACAACCCCTGTTTACCCTGTGCTACTCTATGCTACTCTATGCTACTCTATGCTACTGAATAGAAATAAGGCACAAGAAATATATTTAGAAACAAATCGAATGACAAACACAATAATACCACTTTCACAATTAAAGAGGAACAGAGTTACTTTCTTAAAGTTATATAAAAATATTTGTTCAGAAAGGTCTGACAAGTGATGGTTGGAGCATAATTTAATAATGGCATGGATTAAGATGTATGTACTCACATCTTATCAACAACCTCCAAGTTGGCCTCACAGCTCGCCTCCCCATCGAGGTTGGTAGCCTTGCATTTGTATCGGCCAGCATCAGAAGGCTTGCAGTCCTTGACATACAAACAACACACATCTCCGTCCCTCTTGAGATGGTGATTGCCCGACTCCTTGATGGGTTTGTCGTTGAAGTACCATGTAATATCGGGTTGTGGCACACCTGTCACTCGTGCTAGGAACTTGGCATCATGAGTTGGAAGCTGAAATAATGAATGTGGGTAAATATTTGTTGTAACATATGCCAGATATGTGCAATGTTCACTTTTTCAATTCAAGGTTATATCGAATTGAATACATATGAAATATTTCCAATTCAAAGATAATTCAAATGGAATATATGAAATATTCTTGAAGCCGTGTCAATGTTTGAATATGTTTTGTTAATTGTTTTATGATTGTAAAAATATTATAATGCACAATATTGTTTGTAATATTTTGTTTTATTCTGATAAATAAAGTTAATATCACAACTTACAATTCAATCCCTTTAGATTTTTTCAATATAAATTATTTGTAATAGATATAACAAATAAAAATGACAATAATTGAGTATTTTAGTTGTTGGTAATTTTATTGGCAATAATTGAGTAATTTAGTTGTTAGTAATTTTATTGACAGAGCTTCATAATTGTCTAAGCCGGATTTTTTCTCAAAACAAAGTTAAAGCTGATATATTGTTTCAGAGCCAAGTTGAAGTTTCAAAGCTTCAAAGCTTCACAAACCCCTAACATATGGCCTAGTTACAGTACCGACTAGATTCAACTTTAAACTAAATAATTTAATAAAAAAGTATGGGTAATAGGGGTTTGAGAATTTTTGAAAACTTCGACTTTACTTCCAATATTTGTCAACTTCAACTTGAATTTTTTTAAATATCGGCTTAGCCATTACAAAGCTTTGCCATTAAAAAAAATTAGTGACAACCAGAATACACACATTAAATGTCAAAGATTTTCATTTTGTGTTGTGTACATCATCAGAGTGTGTACTAATTGAAAAACATGTTGTAAAAGTCACATAAGTCATCAATTTTTGATAGAATCTATAAATTTTTGCAATTAAACACTTTTATGTAATATTTATTATCTCAAGTTAAAAAATATTTGTACAGTTTTTTTTAGGGATGAGCCCTTGAATGCTTAAGGATATTTGAGATCGAAGGTTCCAAGAAAATTTCAGTTCCAAGACTCAAATCCTTGAAAAAAAAACTATTTTGTATTTTTCAAGTGAAATTCGTTTGCGAAAACTAATACTGCTTATTGGTGGTTCAGAACCAATTATAATTATAGGACAAAGTTAACAACTAGGACCCAGACCAGTGATTTAACACTTAACAAAAGGTATGAATGGTGTAGTGAATGGATTATAAGAAAGAATGTTTACGTTTGGTTACTATTTGTATTTTCTATTATTCTATTACATTTATATTTCCTCATATGTTTATAATTTTTTCCTAAATTTGGATTCAAGATTCGAAAGTAAATTGGAGTTTCGGATTCAACCAAACTTTAATCTCTTTTCAATATAAAACTATTTTTATAAAATATTTAAACTTTGATATGATTTCAACAATGTTTCATAGATTCATTTATACTCCTCCTTAAATTATAAAAAGTGGACTTTGCACACACTTAATGAGAAAAGTGATTTTTTTTTAAAGTAAATCCATCATCGTTTGCCCGAGCAGAAGATTGTAAACAATATTTTTATGTAAACGTCCCTCAATGTTCTGTACCCAGTTTGGGATCAAATCTTGGCCTCTTGAGTCATAAAATGGTATTTTAACAAATATAAGAGCTAATAGCCTTTATGGTGCATCTTTAAAACCCAAATAAAAATTTAGACAGTTAGTACAAATATAAAAACTAGGCATGGGACCTTTTAATACTGCGAATCCATATGGATAAAAGAGATTCGAGGATTCATGACCCATATATATATATACACACACACATACAGTGGCTGATTTCTAAAATTTATGGTACCGGAACACACTACCTCCAAGATTTATTTTCAATTTAAACTTCAAAAGCCGTATTTTTTAAGCTATTATTTTCTTCCAAAAACAAAGAAAATGTTTTAAATCTATCATTATGTGATTGGTGTTTGAATTTTTTTCAATTAAATTTAATGCAAATGCACACAAAGGGAAGAAGTAGGATGAGTCATAGTAATTCACACCACCAGATATCAACTTTCATCTGCCTCTAACCCCACCCCCTAAAACCCCACAAAACTCTCTCAAGGTCGCTTCTCTGCCACTGATACACCGTGAAAGAAAACAAGACTGCATTTTAGGGTTAGGGAACGTATCTGTCATTGTTGGGCACATAAACTATTGTTCACCTAATTAGCTAATTTTTAAATAAAGCACCGCGCTTATATATGTCATTGATTTGCTAGTCCCGTCTTTCTAAAGAGATTTTTTCTTAATTTCCTGTTTATATATATACAGTGCTTAACTTCTGACGGGACATGGCGGAACGGCGTTCTGGTACCTCTATTAAGGTAAACAGGAAATCAGAAAAAATCTCTTTAGAAAGACGTGACTAGCAAATCAATGACATATATAAGCGCGGTGTTTTATTTAAAAATTAGCTATATATATACACACATATATATATANCTATTAAGGCAAACAGGAAATTCAGAAAAAATCTCTTTAGAAAGAGATAAATATATATATATATATATATATATAAATTTTAATTGTAGTTTGTTTTATAGCTTTAATACCCCTTATTGGAGGTTCCCTCATTATAATTATAAGACAAACTTAACAACCTGACCCCAGACACTTAATTTAACACTTAGTTGAATGTATCAATGTTATAATAATTAATGGATTATAGAAGAATGTTAGCGTTTAGTTAATATTTCTATTATCCATCATTCCAATATAGGTATTTATATTTTCTCTTTTGTTCCTCATTTTTGCCAAGACTCAAGATTCATAGCTATAATAAATAGTCGAATTTGAGATCCGAATTTGTAAGATAGTTTATTTGACCTAACTCTAAATAAAATAATTAAAACAAATGAATTCATTTAATGGAACAAGTTGCAGGTTCATTGAATCAATAATTTATTTCCACTTTTGAATTTTGATAACTGGCAGTTCTAAGAACAAAGTACTTACTTACATCTTACATCCATTACTGTCTCGAGCCTTTGGCCTGGGTCAGAGTTTTATTCAAGCAATATGTTATTTTTCCACCGCCATCTGGTTAGGCCTATCGTAGCTTCATATACCTTATAATCTAACTTAAGAGTAAGACAGGCACAACATTCAGTCGCCAACCGTTAATTCATCACTGTGAAAGGGTAAACCCATATTTCCCCAATGATAACTCTTCAGTCATGCCAGGAATCGAACCCCAGAACCCTTAGCTCAGTAGGCAGTCACACTACCAACTGAGCTAAGGTGTCAGATTGAGTACGAAGTACAAAATACAGTCTCAAGAGTCGAACAGGACCAGGCACACATCCAACTACTGGAAACGCAAATTAAATGGAATAAACAAAATGTGTTTTTAAGTATTTTATAATTTTTGTTGGGTTTATTTTCCTTCTTTCTTGAATTTTCGTTTCAACAAAATTTTCACATTTAGGAAATTGATCTGATCACTAATGGTATGGTCATATAATGAGGATGTAAAAGCAGGGGATGCCAAAGAGAATGATTGATATGGAGGATTTAGGAAAAAGACTGAAAGGGAGACCAACAAATAGATAAGGAGGAGCAAATAACAAAAAGGGTGCAAATGAGAGAAGAATGGAAGCAATTAAAGGAGGAAGAATGGTAGAAGCTTCGAGGAAGATGGAGACATTATACCAAACTGACCCAGCCACAGGCTGGAGACAGTTGTTGATAGTGATAGTCTGAGTACTAATGATAACTCGAATTTAAATGATGTGTAAATTTGACATTCTTTGTAATGTACAAAGAATGTCAAGTTTTCCCCAGCATTTAAATCTAAGTAATAATTAGTACTCATATGGATATTATGTAAAATTATGTGTCACAGGCTCAAATTATATGGAGTTTTGACTCAAATATTTAAGATTTTTATCTGTGTATTGTTTGAACAAAGAGGTTTTGTCATGGGAACATAGTGCTTTCACTTACCTGCTGAAGATCAGTGAACTTTTGTGTGAAGCTGGGTGCTTGGTAGACCTTCCTGATGGAAGCTTTAGCAGACGACTCTGCCTCACCAAGAGGGTTCTTTAGTTTACAAGTGTACACACCGCCATCACTCAGCCGGGCCGGCTTGATCTCCAACCCTACCTACATTTACAACAACAAAAATCAGGAAAGTTTGTACCTGTAACCATATAGATATTCATTACTTAAAATGACAATACCTCATTACAATTATTTTTTTCTGAGATTTTATATATCTGAAATAACACAGTGGTACTAGCTTATAAGTTGTCAGTGGCAGAATACAATCGCCTGAATTTAAGAAAAAATAGTTTCAGCAAAATAACACTTTTAATTGCAGAATTAATTATATAGAAAACATAAAAACTACCAAAGTTTAAATATTTTGATATCTTTTTTTGAATTAATTATTTTGTGGGATAAATTTTAAACGCCTATTATAATGGATTAAATAGTTAGGCTATTATATTTAATAATTACAGCTATATCCGCATCTAAATATCATATTCTTTAAAATAAAAAATGACACTGGACATGAAAATTGAACCTGAGAACTTTGGACTTATACCAATGCTCTAACCAAGGAGCTATCCAGGAATTATCACGTACTTAAGGTCATTTTCAACACATATCTATCAATGTTTATTACTGCTTTTCAGTATTACTTTTCACCATTTCCATCATTTAATTTAGCAACTAAATTACTAGATTTCAACAAAATCTTCAAAAATTTAAATTTGTTTGTTTGAAGGTTATGTTAGGTTAAGTTAGGTTTGATTATATTACTTTACTTTTGTTAATTTTAGTTTATTTTGTTTTCTGATAATTTTAAATGTATATTTTTTAAATGTATGTTTGAGATTTTTTTTTAAAGTTGATGTATCTTTTATTTAAATATGTTTTACTGTGACTAATTTGTGAAAGTTTAAAGGCATATAGCAGAACAATATTCCTTTAAAATAGGTGAATCAAGCTTTAATTTAATTTATTATTATTCCAACAATGTAAATATTTTTACAACTGTATTTGTTACGTGCCTAGTATTATTCATAAAATTGATTGGTAGGTTATGAAAAAAATATTCTAAAATCAGGCAATTGTGTTATAAGCCCAAATGTTTTTAGTCTAGATGAGTATCTGTAAAACCTGCTTTGGTGGCCACATGTTCTCCTCTGGCAGTATACTAGACTGCAAATGATAGGGTGATCGAGGTTCAAACCTCGATCCGATGTATTGAGAGTGATTTTTCCTAAATGGTTTTCTACTCTACCTTACGCGAATGTGGATACAGTTCCTCTAAACATAATCTTCCTAATCCCTAAAACGATCAGCGTAATAATTACATATGCGTATAATCAAATTGGGTTGTAAGACACGGTGCTAAAAAAAATCTGGACCTAGTTTAAAACTATTTATATTTATAACAAATCTCAAATAATAATGAATTAATGTTGGTAAAGTTATAGCAAAAATATGATGAAGAATGTACAGAATATCATACAAAAAATATTATTTTTTGACACCTGTTCAGGTTATATACTCATGTACTAATGGTTTTAAGGCTAAGGTAGGTTATATTTAGAGGAAATGTACCCGCACTTGCTTGAAGGTAGATAGGAAAATTATTTTGAAAAAAACCATGTGGCCACCGAAGTGGGTATTATTTAATTAAATAGTGTAAATATTATATAAGTAATGCAAGGAGTGTAAAAGGTCACCTTCTTCCCATCGCAAGTGAGCAGAGCCCTCTCTGAGGGGGTGATTATTTCTCCGTCTTTAGTCCAAGTGACGTCAGGAATAGGGTTGCCAAGGAATGGTGCTCCAAGCAACAGGGGTGTTCCTTCATTCACAGTAACATCCCGCAAATCGTGGATAAAGTCTGGCTTCTCCTCTGGGGCATCACGGCCCTTACCTGGGTAAAAAATAATTCTAGGTACAGCACCACACTTTAATGTCTTATTTACTTTACATATTCATTTACAACACAGGTAGTACTTAAAAAGTTTAGTATAGATTTTAGTCGAATCCACTACTTTATAAATCCAAATCTTGAATCTGAATATTAATTTTAGCTAAAAATCTTGAATCTTGAATTAAAATTTGAATCTTAATCTCTAATTCAATTCCAAATCTCAAATCTAATCTTCGTTTGAGCTAAATATCTTGAATTAAAATATTTTTTCTTGAAAAAAAATTATGAACATTAGAATAAATATTATAAATATATAATAGAATATTAGAGCCTATCAAAGAGAATTGGTAGCTAAATGTTCACTTTTTGCTATTAAATCCATTATAGCACTAACATATTCAGTAGTGTTAAATCGATTATCTGAGGGCTGATTGTTAAGTTTGTCCTATATTTATTTTGTGGATGAACCTCAATAAGTAATATTATAGCTTCAAAAAATTCCAACTGAAAAAAAAATATATATATATATCATCTGATATTTTCTCGAATCCTTGAATCTCAAATATTCTTAAAGATTCAAGCGTGCCATCCATAATTTTGAATGTATTAATTAATATAAATAGGTATGGTTTATTTTCTGTTTTTCTAAGTACTCTAAATATTAAATCGCTTGCAATGGAGTTGACTGTTAGACTGTAAGTTTGCTGTTCTATGTTAAGTTGATTTGTAAGTCATGTATTGCTATAATAACATCACCTGTAACATCCAAATGTCCTTTAGTAGAAATTGCTCCTTTATCGTTTGTGGCCGTGACTTCGTAATCACCGGCATCCTCTGGTTTGGCCTTGTCAATAATGAGACACGTTGTACCGTCTGGTTGCTCAATCACCTTAATGTGTTTACCATCGGGGACAATCTCTTTGCCATTGTGAGTCCTACAATATAAATGGAGGAATAAAATTACTATTTTTTTTTACCAACTGTCATAAGTCCACATATTTTACAGGTATAGATAGGCCAGTACAAAAACTTGAAACAGTAAGGTATACTTATTGTATGACTGCAACATTTTTTCAGATATGTTGTTGGTTTGTTTGTTTGTTGTTATTAATAACATCGCATCTTACTACCCGTTCGGGCTGTATACACTTACGCCAATGTGTAGTGGTAGGGTGATTGTGAGATGAAATGGAGTACCTACAATTTAACATGGAATCCAAACCACGGTGGAGGCCTGGCATTCCTCACATTCACAAGTTGTGATTAATACATGTCTTGTCAGAGGTGAAGGAAGGGTTTGGCAATCAGATAAATCTGTGCCGAGACCGAGGATTGAACCCCTGACCCGCAGCACAGAAGTCTGACACCTTACCCCTAGACCACCAGGTCACACTGAGATATATATGAACAGAAGTGTCTATCAGGAGTGAATGATAAATAAATGGTGAACTTGAATAAATTCCAAGCCTATGCTTTGAGAAGGAATAAAAAAATAAACTATTATTTATTACACATTCAAAGGGAGAAGATGTATTTAACATTCAAAATAACCCCTTATTCCTTGGTACAAGACTTTCACTATAAGACATTATATTTTATATAAAGACCTATTAATAGTTTGACATTAAAAGTACTAAAAGGTATTACCAACAAATTGACCTGGGTAATATAATTGGAGTAGACATTATTGACCAAAAATACTAACAAACAAAAAAATACATTTTAACACTAGTGTTCGTCAGCTATAAGTTAATGTTTTGTATCAACATTTCTATAAGCCCTACCCAAATAAATTGAATTGGTATCTCTCTTACATTTAACAAAAATATAAAATCTTTTAAAGTTTTATTCAATGCAATACAACTTTTTAAAGTTTAATTCAACTTATCCTATCACGTCAGAAATAATTGTGCTTGCCCTGACCATTTGAGCACAGGTGGTGGGTGTCCTACTGCCTTGACCTCGAGTTTAGCAGGGAAACCCTCAACAACAGTGAGTGGCTGAAGCTGACATTGAAATACAGGTTTCTTCTCCCTGGCCTCCACCTCAACGTTGGCAGAACCTGTGATGTCACCCAACTTGTTGGATACGGTCAGAGTGTATTTGCCAGCATCCTCGGGTCGTACAGAGTCAATCAGCAGCCCAATAACACCACCAGGCTGATTTACAAAGTTCACTGCTTGTGAAGGACGGATAGGGTGACCATCCTTGAACCTGAAAGTGTATATATTCAGCTAAGCAGATATTATTTATTAAAAATATGGTATGTGTTTACATAAGAGACCTGCTATGAAGAAGAGAAGTGCCTTTGAAGTGTAAGGAGGTACTGTACACTGTACAGGGTGTACTGTGTGCCCATAGTCACATATGCAGCAGACACATGGACACTGAATGTTAGTAGGAACACCCACCAAAGTGAGGTGACACATGATATGGCAGTAACATAGCATAAATAGGACAGTGACATACACAGATGATACTCATGTGTGACTCACAACACAATAAAATTATTTAGCAGCAATTCATTTAGTAATGTTTCCACCTGATGATGATACTTTGGCCTTATTGAATTGAGTCAATGTTATTAGATACAATAATTAGGATCATGTTAAACAACTCTTTTGGGTGCAAAGAATTTTTTTTAAGTGGCGCTTTAATTGTATTTAAAATCTAAACATAAATATCTATAAAAAAAATTCAGTTATTTTAAAGAATGAATAAAGAAACATTTAATTTATTACTAAGAAAAATTAAATCTGCAATTTTAAAACAAGATAAAACTTTAAAATGTGTGTAACGCCTGAAGAATGTGTTTTAATAACTTTAAACACATGTGAAGCAAAGTGAATGAACAAACTTGTCTGTAACATGTGACAAAAATTGAAGCATGCAGCAATCCCCTCACACCGACATAGTGGGTGTCAAGTCACTACTACCTCACACCATTTCAGTGAGCGCTGACTCATCTATTTTCATTGATTAAGACTGAAGATGCATGTTAGATGCCAAATCACATGCCATGTCATTTTGGTGGACACCCGCCTAAGAGAAACTAGGAAAGTGGAGGCCATAGGAATTAAGTTTGTGAGGAGCATGTTGGCTGTCACGAGGAGAAACAAGATTAAAAATTAAGCTATCAGGGACAGAATGGGGGTGCAGGGAGTACATGAGGTAATAGAGAAAACAAGACTGCGATGGTATGGGCATGTAATGAGTATAGAAAAGGAGAGGATGCCTAAGGGAATGATGGAGATGTAGTAGGTAGGAAAAAGACTGGAAGAGAGGCCAAAACACACATAGGAGGAGCATATAACAATAAGTGTGCATGTGAGAGGAGAAGAATGGAAGCAATTAAACGAGGAAGAATGGTGAAAGGATAGAGAAAGATGGGAGTATTTTACTAAACTGAACCAGCCACAGGCTGGAAACAGTTGATGATGAAGATGATAATGATGTACATATTAGTTTTATATTGTCTATTAACATAATACTAATAAGTGCACCAGGATTTTTATTAGTAAACAATAGAAAACCACCAAGTGGAAATATTCAACCGTGCTTTTTTTTAAATCAAGGAATTGAATTTTGTGCCCTGGATCAAAATCAGTCATGCTACCAAACACTTAACCTACAAAATAGGATGAAGTGGATAAATGATAAGTTAATTAGTTCCTCGCCATTTATGTAGAGTGAATGAAATAGGCCTACCACCAGTACATCTTAATGAGAACAAGATAACACACATTATTCACACAATGTCTAATCATTTAATGTTACATTTTATGGGTACTGTACAACCAATTTAGTTCATAAAGTGAGAAAGTAACATTTAGTAAATTTATTAAAATATTAGGGTTGTTGAGTTATGAGCTTCTAGCTGAGCTTTAAAGAGATGCTTGAACTAAGCGGATTGAAGCTCAGTCAGTATAACTCCTTGGCTTGCGGGCTCAAACCATCGAGTTTCACTGTAAAAGGCTATTTGTTTGCCTGCAGTATTGTGTAATGAATGACTCAGTGATTACTATTCTTTCTGCTTGTTTGGATGTGGTTTGTAAAATGTGCATTTTGAGATGTAGGGTGGAGGAGAGATACAGAAGGATCCAACAAAGAGGGTACTGTTCAGATGGCCATTTAAATGTCAAGGTCAACAAGTGAGCAAACTGGTTGTTCAAGAGTTGAGGTAGGAGGCACAGATAAAGAAGGTATGGAAAGGCATCTTCTGTTAGAGGTGTAAGAACTCAAATAGCTTAGTGCAAGATCATATTAAGTACACCTGCGTGCAAAAATGTGCACTGTGAATCTTGAAAATCATTAATGCTCTAATTCTCTCTTTGGTAAGGCCAGCAGTGAGCAGCTCTACCTCAGATGTTAAACTGTACTTCAGTTTTAAAAAAATTGCTAAATATGCTACCTCAAACTTTTTTTCATGAACTTATTTTTAAAATTGTACTAAACTGACCTGGCCACAAGTTGATGATGATGATGATGATGATGATGATGATGATGATGATGATGATGATGATGATGATGATGATGATGATGATGATGAACTTGAGGAATATTAAAGTGAATAATAAATATTGTTCCTATTACTATCATAAGTATATTTTTAATTAATCTGATACTCAATACAACTTTTTTTTACTGTTTAAAAACAAGTTTTTTTTAGATTTTAAAACCAAGTTGTTTTTTGATTTTAAAACATATTTTATTTTTATTTTAAAATTATAATATTATTTTGGTTTCAAATATAATGTTTAATTTTGTTTAAGATATCAGAGTCTAAATTTCATCTAATTTTTTTTTTCTGTATTTTGTATACATATTGTTTTTAGTTTAAGATATCAGGGTCTAAATTTCATCTAATTTTTTTTTCTGTATTTTGTATACATATTGTTTTTAATTTATATAATTTTTTTTTATTCAACCCATGCTTGACTCTTTTTGACTCGAGAGCTTTTAGAGAAGCTCACTCAAGATTGACTTTATTTATTTTTTAATGAGATTACAGACTCATAAAAAACAAATTAAGTAATATGATTGTGTATATTTCGCATAACCAATTGGAAAAGTTATAGAAACACACTGATGTCCTCACCACTTTATCTCGGGAGCAGGGAATGCCATAACCTGGGCCTCCAGTTTAAGAGGTTGACCCACCACAGCCTTTGCATCTTCCAGAGGCTTTGAGAAACTTGGTTTACGATTGTTAGCTGCAACAGACAAACATCCTCAGCTTGATTTTTGGTAATCAAAGTAGACTGCATAAACAATGAGTGAAGTACTTGGATGACTCACCATACAAAGAGTAACAATCACTAAATTATCAATGATTTATTTGGAGCTGTTAAGTATAGATGAACATATCTCTAGAATATAGCCCATATATCTTTCAGATTGACTTCCTTCCATTTAACTTACATCTGATTTTATATTTAGTTTCCATCTACATCTTTTTAGACATTAGAAACTTACAGCAGAAGCCTGATATATCGCAGTTGTCAGGGGACATACTTCATCCCTGCGTTATAACTTAACCGTGGTAAATCAAAAGGTGACCTGTAGAGTGACAAATGACAGGAGGAGGAATGTATGAATGATAGAGTGAATGAATTATAAGAAAAAATGTTAACATTTAATTACTATTTTATTTTCTATTATTCTATTACAGCAGGGAGAGTTGATCTATAGGTGTGTAAGAGACCTACTATGGAGTGTAAGGAAGTATTGTACAGGGCGTACTTCGTACCTATTTTCACATATGTAACAGAAACATGAACAAAGAATGTAAGAGAGACTAGAAAAGTGGGGCCATGGGAATGAAGTTTGTGGGTGAAATGGAGATTCAGATTCTAGAGTCCTAAAATAGTGGATTAGACCCAACTCTTATTGCAACTATAATTTGACTTTTTTTTCTATAACTAGGCACTATTCAAAATTATAAGTGAAATTGTGACATGACTGATAATGAAAAGTATCATCAGTGTTTTTAATCTCAAAGGAAGCTTTAGCATCTACAAGTTTTTCAGTGACCATTATAATCCCTTAAAGAAAATTCAGGCTTGAGTGGCTCAGGTGAACCAAGTGTAGACTATACCTTTTTTTAAAGCAGATTTTTAACTTTAGCATCAAATATAACTTCAGACATTCCAGCTTTTAGCTAAGCCTTTTCAGATATATTTAATTGCAAATGTACCCGCCTCAGTGGCGTAGTTAGCTAACGCGCTAGTTTCGTGTTGAGCTAGACTGCCCAGGACGGGAAGATCGAGGTTCGAATCTCACTCGGGTGAACTATGGGTGGTTTTTCCTAAATGGTTTTACACTTTCCCTCCACGTAAATGCAGGTTCACTTCCTCTATATTCAACCCTCCCAATCCCTATCCCATTAGCATAATTACTACTTAAGTGTATAACCCGAATGGGTAATAAGACGCAGTGCTAAATAAATAAATATATAAATAAAAATAAATTGCAAAGTTTGTTCTTAGCAAAGTACTCACGCTTGACAGCCACTGCGCAGATAGCCTGTGCTTGACCATTCTTGTTGATTGCGATGAGCTTGTAGGCACCACAGTCAGTTGGTTTTACTTGGTCAATCAACAAGCGCACAGTCCCATCGGGGAGAGCTGTCAACTTGATGTGCTCATCGCCTTTAAGCTCCTCCCCATCCTTATACCTGGATGTCAACAAAAAAAATTACTGGGAGAAGAAACTTTTGTTAAGATTGAGTGGGAATAAGTTAATGTTCTAAATATTGATTATTTTTATTAGTACACAAAGGAAAAATGGTGCCAAACGATTGTATTAAACTAAACATCTATTTAAATTAAGGAAAGATGGCACCAAACGGCCGTATTAGACTCTGTTTATCTGAGGTATTCTCGGGCTGTGAAAGACTTGAAAAGTTGTTGACATTGCTTTTCAAGGCCTTCTTCCTCAGAACATATCCATTTGGCTCTGGTAGCTAGGTTATAGAGTAGATCTCATCAAGCAACCATTCTTTTCTTGTAGGGTAGAGAGCATTTTACAAGAAGAAGATGGTTGCTTGATGGTCTTTATCCTATAGCTTAGCTACCAGAGCCAAACATATATGTTCTGAGGAAAAATACCTTGAAAAGCAATGTCAACAATGATTCAAGGACTTTACAGCTACCTAAAACACATAATTGCAAAACGCTCTTTTCCCTACAAAAATAGGATGGTTGCTTGATAGCCTAGCTACCAATGGCCAAATGTGTATGTTTCGAGAAAGAAGATCTTAACAATAAATGTCAACAACTCTCCAAGGCTTTCTCAGCTCGAGGATACCTTAATCACATAACTAACAGTCAATTAAACAGAGACATTGCATAATCTAAGAAACCATGATCAACCTCTAGCCATGCTGCCAAAGTCCTGTCTGTATTTTACTCTCTTCTAATGAAGAAGTGGACTGATATACTCTGAAAACTTCATAATCATGTATTTCAATTGTGAACTTTAAGGTCAACAATTTTCTGGTAAGTGTGTAGGCTTTGACCTTCTATCCTCTTTTTGATGTGATTTCTATTTGTGAAGTTTATACAAGAACTGATTAGTATAAATCTAAATCATCTAACCTAAGAAAGGACAAAGCTGTGATCAAAAGTAACGGGTTTCAAATGATTACCAGCCACTTATAAGAGATTAATTTACGTCATGGTTGGGTTAAAATGTTGTTTTTAAAAAACACAAAAGCAGTTATATAAAAATGACCGCTAAATGCAATCACAGGCACTTGTAGTTTCTAAGTACCTATAAAATCATAATTCAAAGTAAATTAAGTGTGAACTGTGTTCTTTTAGTTGTAAAGGTCATATTATGTTAATTATTTTTATGTGTTTATATCCGTCTTTCCTGTACATTATTAAAAACATACCTCAAAAGGCTAAAACAAGTTTTCTTTAACGATATAAGGAATTAGTAGAGTAATTTTTGAGAATATTCATCAATAATTGTTTGTAAAGATAATAAAAAATTATTAAGGTTTCACTTAATTAATTAGAAAATAAAAAACCTATTAAATGGCATCTTTTATAATCTGACATATAGTGTAAAACTTGTCAACATAAAAACACATTGTGACTCACCACTTTACTTTGGGAATTGGGCTGCCATCAAGTTTTGTCTTGAGTTCCAGTGTTTCTCCTTCATCAATCTCCGCAGCCCGGTCAAACGGGCGGGGGAAGGAGGGAGGAATCTGAGCTAAGATCAACTTGGCGGAAATTTCCGCTTGCCCCACTAAGTTTGAATCTCTCAATTAAATAAGTAATTAGAACACAAAATGTTAGAGCTTAGCCATAGCTAGAATTTTTAAACATGTGGTACACATTTTGGTTGTATGTTAATAATACCACATTTGCTAAAACCTTAGAAAGAAACTTCATTTATATATAATTTATATGTATGAAATAAAGTGCATTGAGCAACATTTAGTAATAAATAAAATGATAGAATATTAGGAAAATGGTAGAGCACAAATAAAAGTAAAAACACCAACACATAATTACACACATTTCAATATTTCTATGCTATTATAGCATCTCCCTCAGGATGTAGTAGTAATTAGACTAAACAGGATATTGTCTTCAGTGATGCCAACTTGATTGGTATGTATACTCCAGTCACGGTAGGAATTACGATCTGAAAGGTCTTTTTTCCTACTAATATCCTACTATATAATAGATTTCTGGTAGGGAAAAAGGCCTTTCAGAAAACAATTACCTACGCTGTACAGACTTTATGAAAACTTCTCTGGTAGATTTGAAATTCTCTGAATGTTTCTCTACTACTTTATGGATGGTAGGTGGTTCTGGGTTGAAATTAACGAATATTTAGGTTTGGTGGTTTTCTAGACTTTGTGATCCATTAATGTGCCAGTTGCATTGCGCGTTTCACATTCCTCCCTGATGAGTTCCGATAGAATGAAACCTAGGTCGGGGGATTGGGCGGTGACGATCAAATTTCTTTAAGAGGCAACCATTACCTCTTTGTCCTATGGCAGCAATGTAAAGTGTGAACGGGGTTCTTCTTTTCATTGTAAAAGCCATATTGTGTTCGCCCCCCTTTTTTAGTGTGTTTCTATCCACCTTTCTTATAGCCTACCTTCTTCTAAATATAATACAATTACCTCATAAAGCAAAAAGAGGTTTTCCTTATAGAGATACATTATATATTCTCAATGATTCGAGGATTTTATGGCTAGTTCCTAGTTTTAAGTATATGTTTCACATTTCCACTGTTAAATCCATATTGTTTTTGTTGCTTTTATTTGTTCCTTTCCCTTGTCCTTACACCTTCTTCCCCTCAAATCTTGGATTGATGGTCGAATGATTTGATGCATCAAACTTGCAATATACTGGATTGCCAGTGATAAGGTGGTCTAAGTTCAAGTCTAAGTCATGTGCATTGGGAATGGTTTCACACATATGATTTATAACCGTGGTTTTTCTCCTCTTTGATGTGGATGTGAGAGGATTACAAGAAGATTAATGGATAAGAAGTATGTAGGAATGAAACCGCAAGGGACACTAAGGAAGAGATGGGATGAACAGATAGCAGCAAGTGTAAAAGTGAAAGGAGGAGAGTGTGAAAAAGTACAGAAAGAAGAATGGTGGAAGGACAGAGGGAGATGGAGGCATTTTATTAAACGAACCTGGCCACAGGCTGGAAATAATTCTTGGTTTTTAGTTTTAATTTAGTTTTTTTAGATCATGTTTCCTTTAGGTTAAAACAATTCAAAATTTGATCATGATTTTTTAGATTATTATAACTAGGTTGTAAACATATGCATTTTATATAATACTTATTAAAAATAATAGCTCATTTGCTCTCATTTAGTCACTACTCTTTCTGAAATAGTGTACGGTAGTTAATACAGGTCTATATTTTTGCTTGACATACTTTGCCTTCATCTGATTCCTCAAAGTGTTTAATGCTCAGGCAACTTGACACAAGAACCTCAGAATCAGTTTCAATTGTCAATCTGTCTCCTGATTTCAGCTCTTTGCCATCTTTGAACCTGAAAATACACACAATACATGAATTATTAATAAAAATAAGATAATTTTGATAATATGTGAAAAATACCAATAAGTTTCAAGTTTGTATTAATATTAATGCTTAAATATAGAGTTTGGTCAAATCCTCTATTTTACAAATCCGAATTTTGAATATGATTCTTTAATTTTACCTTAGAATCTCGAATCTCGAATCCAAATTTTGTAAAAACTTATGAACATAAGATGAAATATATATATATTAAAAATAATAGAAAATACAAATAGTAATTAAGTGTTAACATTCTTTCTTATAATCCATTCGTTATAACATTCGTACATTCAGTTATGTGTTATGATCTGGGATCTGGTTTTTAAGTTTACCCTATAATTATAAATGGTTCTGAATCACAATAGGTATTATTAAAGCTCTAAAACAAATTTCACTATAAAACTTAAAAAACTCTTTTTTTAACGGGTTTGAGTATTGAATCCAAAATTTCCTCGAATCTCGAGTATCCTACTTTTAATCCTATATTAATCTTAAACTTCACTCCCCACTTACCATTTAATTTGTACTTTAGGTACACCATTTGCCCTAACTCTGATCTCTGTATCTTCATAGTCTTTTATAGTCTGGTCTTCAATGTTCTTGAGGAAAGTGGGAACTTCCGCTGTAAATACATTACACATGTATTACTTTATGGTGATAGCTAACAAAGGCTGATCAAAGGTCACAGATTTGATTCCTGTCAGGGCATAGAATGTTTAATCATTACATTTAAACACCATGGTTATTAAATTCATAATCTAAAAAGTAGGGATGAGGGAGGTCGTTTTTAGAGGAATAAAACCTGCATTAGCGTGAAAAGGCAGTGGAAAAACCACATTGTTAAATTGAATATGGAAATCCACCTCTAGTTAGCCCCATTACTGGTATTTCAGTTTACTGGAGACTTGACACCGTTTATGAAGACTAAAAATAGTTTTTCCTTGAAAAAGTATATAGAATATCATGTTGATGATGACCCTAGTCATGGTGTTGTCATGTCAGCGTACTCACTGTGTACGTTGAGCTTGGCTTGTTGACTGCTCTCTCCTCGATTGTTAGTAGCAGTGACCACATAAGTCCCATCATCCCCTAACCCGATATTACTAATGAGTAGCTTGTACACCTCCTTCTCTATGTCACCAGATATCTTGGTATGCTCCGAGTTTGACAACTTCTGTCCGTCTTTTGTCCTAAAAGAAACAATAAACCAACTGTTGTCTTATTTTATTTCCTTACTTCAAAGTTATCAATGAATGTATGGTTGGTAAAAATTAAAAACCCTATTTTTTATATGCATTCTCAAATAAAGGGATAAGTAAAGCTATACAAATATAATGTAATTTGTTGTATAGGGAATTACATAATCAGATTTTCTATTGTTTTACTTAGTTGTATATTTTATTTATGTCAACATACTCATACAAATATTTTTTATATATATACAAGATATTTTTAGTTAATTTCACTAATATAAAATGTATATATAATATAGAATCATAGAGAAATGACTCAGAAACATCTTTTCTCAAATCCGAACCCAACTCTTATAAAATATGATAAGCTTAAGAACTTAACTTGTCCACAGAGTTTTTATCATCACTTATAATTTTAAAAATATTTCATTAAGTGGTAAACTAATGGTATGGGATTAGGTTGTTTGTTTTTTTAACACAAAAAATATGTTGGATTAAACCACTGTAAGCAATTTTAAGGAAGGGTGTGCAGAGAAGTGTGGATGGGAGAAAGGATATGTTGGAGATGCTTATGTTCCAAAGAGACCCAGCCAGGGGTGGAAACTGTTCATGATGATGATAAAGTAACTTTATAGCACTAAGAAAAGTCAGATTCAACATTTTTTAAACTACGGTCTAAATATTTATTTATTTTTTTCAAAAATGATGAATATTCTTTGGTATTCAAGGTTTTCGGGGATTTAAAAGGGCTATCCCTAATTTCATAACATATATATAGGGCTAACCCTAATTTCATTATATATATTATGAAATTAAGGCTAGCCCTATAGTGAAATTAGGGATAATTCACATTTAATATACGACCAAGACTGCACACTTGATGAAAAGAAAAAAAAGTTCACATCTAAGACGCAACACATTATAGACTCCTTTTTCAGCAATAAATAGCAGAACACTGACTAGAGTATGGTTTTACATTGATCATTGAACATCCCTGTGATGTGCTGTGTTTGAATTTAACTTTAAACTTTTAGAACATCATTTTTTTGTTATTTGTGAAGATGTTTCTTATTTTATACTCTTTTGTATGTTCAATGAATCCAGTTATTTTGGCCAATTTTTTCTTTTCTTTTTTATTTTAAAATGAAATTACTTTCACTCGATTTAGTGGCCAAATGGTCTAAGGCATCACGCTTTTGTTATCCTGGTTTGGTGATGTTGGGGAGATCTGATTTCAAATCCCAGTCGGGCCTACTGAGGGTGATTTTTCCTAAATGGTTTCCCACTCTTCCTCCTTCCAAATGCAGACAGAGTATGTATAAAATGATTCCTTTCTCATTCCTACCCCACTATAGTAATTATAATATAGCCTGAATGGTAGTAAGATGCGGTGTTAAAAAATAAATAATTTTATATCAGACTATGACAAATTATAATCATTTTATCCATGTGAATTTAGATGGTTCCTACCGAGACAGAAAAATATATTTAAATTAAATACCCCTATAACACAGAAAATAATCTATGAAGTGTTTCTCACCAAACAACTTGTGGTTTTGGGTTGGAAAGAATGATAACCTCAAACTCAATATCTTCATACGGAATTTTTGTTGAATCTTGAAGCCCATCAATCTCTGGTACAAGAAGGATATCCAACCTCGCCTGGACAGATATAAAAGGATACATAATTAATTATATAATGTGAACAAAGAGTATTCAGAAATAAATGTGGCCAATATTGACAAGGTCCTTGACATGTCCTCAAGTATGCAAGACTATTAAATATAATCAAATCTTGATCAGAAACAAGTCGGTAAAATAATGTATTCATATTAATTAATTTTTTTTGTTTAAGATTTAGACTCACCTTGCTTGAACTTGGTTTTGGTTGACATGGTGGTCAGGAGTTGAATCTCAGCTGATTGATTTAGCGGTTATTTTTCAAGATTCTTCCTATACTAATGGGTATGCATTTTATTTAATATTCCATCCTTACCCCTTAACTACATTTGTTAATAGCCCCTGTTGAATGTACTAACCACAAAATATACCTAATAAGAATAATTAAAATCCTTATGTGTATAAATTGAATTTGAAAAAAAATATTTTTAGTTTAACACAAGGTTTATTACTGACCTAGTTTAAGGGACAGGGATAGAAGAAATGCACCTGCAGTTGCTAAGAAAGAGATTCAAACACTAACCAACTCATCAATGGTGACCAAATGCATTGCAAGTCTAATTTCTTATATGTCTCGCTAAAAAGATTACAAGACTGCTATATAAATTTACTAATGCGTAATAATCCAATAGTGAGTTAAGGAACTGTTTTGTTTTTCAAGCCTGCATGGTACTCACACTGCTCTCATCCTCGCCATACTTGTTCTTGGCAGAGATCTTGTATTTACCAGTGTCACTATGCTTGCCGGAAGGCAAGGTCAATGTGAATGTGCACTCCTTCAAGCCATCATCCACCTCTTTTGTGCTCAAGTTGAAAACAACATTCTCGTCCGCAGAAAGCTCCGAGCCATCATGTGACCTAGAAACACAGTCGCCATAGTGGTTTCATTTCACAGATTTCTTTCAACTGGAATATAAGAAAGGTTAATTGACATAAGTGAAAAATATAATAAACCGTTAATTTTTATTTAAGCAGAATATTGTCCTTTCGATCAATAATCACATGCTCTAAGCATCACTTTTGGAATAGATTGGATTGCTGGTGACAGGATTTTAATCCCGGTCAGGTGTACAGAGTTTTTTTATATTCTTTTCTAAATCATTTCCTATTTTTCCTTCACACAAATGCAGGTACATTTACTCTAAATTCTACTTCCTCACTCTACCTTTTTAAATAATTCAATATGAATATGCAAATAACCCAAATGAATAGTGTAAAATATGGTGCGGCCGAAGGGAGCGCAAGTATTTTTACAGTTTTTATAGAAGTGAAATTTGTTAGCCAAAATAAATCAAATGTTTCTCTAGTAGCTACATAGAATTTAGTTTTCTGCACATGCTAATATCAACAGATCTTTAATATCTGTCAAGGATGTCTTGGAATTTTGTCAAAACTTTTTAAATAAAGAGAAATTTTTTTAACAAAATTCCAGGACACCCTTGAAAGATGTTCAAGATCTGTTGATATTAGCATGTGCAGAAAACTAAACTCTATGTTGCTACTGGAAAAATAATTGATTTATTTTGGCAAAAAAAAATGTAATGCTATAAGACTGTAAAATTACTCGTTCTCCCTTTGGCCGCACCTTAAATGTCTACTTTTATAAATATGAAATAAAATGCCTTTAAGTTTTTTACATTGTGTAATTTAACTAATTACAACACCCGTTTTGGGGGTCACATGGTTTACACCAGTGGCGTATTCTGATAAATTTAACAGGTATGCTATTCTATAGTATTCGCAAGAAAAGTTTGGTGATCCATCCTCACGAAAAATATGAAATATTGGCAATTTAGAGGTTATTTTTCATGTCCAACAGAGTGAAAATAAAGAGGTTGGGTCAAGATTATCTACCCTCTCTCCCACCCACATGCCAGATTTCCTCCTCCCTTCACCCCATGACTTCGTTTAATTTATAAGCCATAAACAACTTTTTTCTAACTGTAATTAAATTGTCTGTAAGGATTCTTACCTTTTCTGCTAGATGGTGCACCTGTCTTAGAAGAGTGTCTGTTAATATCACTACACTAGAATATAGGCTACAAAGATCAACATAATAAAACTGTCACTATCAAAGAAAATCACTTATATTCACACAAATTATAGTTTTTTGTCCAATTTTATTTGAAAGTGAAGTCCAATCTACGAGATTTCATTATAAAGTGGTCAATTACTTTGTTTTTGAAGGGAGTATTCTTTCTTAAATGTTTAAGAAGCTCTTTTTCAATTGAAATCATTGATAGTCCAGTTAATCTTTCCTCACCTTGTTTTGATCTACAGAAAGTTTTTATTCTTTTCAAAGCAGAAAAGGTTCGCTCTACAGTTGCGGTGGTGGACGGAATTGTCCATATTAGGGTAGCCAATTTATACACTTCTGGCATTACTGAGTCTAAATCATTTTGTCTCATGTATGGAACAATTTTCATTGCAGACATATTTTGAAATTCTTTCGAACTATACAAGACGGTAAGCTCATTCTTAAGCCGTATGTAGTCGAAGATAGGACCATATATATCTTTCAATTTGTTAAAATGCTCCTCGGGAAATGTATTTTTATTAGTAAAAGTATTATATTTAGTATGATCCAAAAGAGAAATGAAATACAGATCATGAAATGATGAAAACCTATCAGTAATTTGTATCAAAAGATGATCACAAATTTCATTAAATAGCCGCTTGAAGCGTTGGTTAGGCTCATAATTTAAATGCTGTCTCTTTTTTTGCTGATCTGGTTGAAATTCAGGGGATGATTTCTCCCACAACTTTTTAAATCCACTGTCCCTAAAGTCTTGAATCAGGATTTTAACTTCTGAAATTTTCTCAAAACAATATGAAATATCCATACTTTTGGATTGCAAAATATTATATAATATATCAGTGTGACAAAATATAATAGAGAAAATATCAAGTAAGAAACCTGTTTCAAAACTATTTAAAAATGACAAAAATCCTTGGGATTGAACAATTGTGTCACTGTCCCAGTCTCCTGGATTTTCTAAAATGTTTTCAAAAAAACTTAACAAACATGTTTTGAACTCATGCACAGTGTTTACAAGTCGCGATGAAAAATTCCAACGAGTAGGTGCTACTTTTGGCAATTTTTTAGCAACAAACTTTGTTAGGGCTTCATTTCGTTTTGTTGATTTGGAAAAAAAAGCTGCTAGACCAGAGAGAGATTGGAAAAAGATGCGACACTGAGCAATACACGACACAGATTGCTGAAGCACTAGGTTAAGAACATGACTGTAACAATGAACAAATAATGCTCGTGGATAATGTTCGCGTACTTTCTTTTGCAATCCACCAATATTTCCTGACATCACAGCTGCACCATCGTAAGTTTGAGCAACTAACTTTTCTCCAAAATTAAAAGATTTAGCTACTTGAAGGACATGTTCACACAAAGCTACAGCTGATCTGTCTTTACTCACGTCAGCAAAGTGCAGAAAGCGTTCTTGCACATTACCACTTTCATCTACATAGCGAACAACTGATGATAGTTGTGATTTGTTGCTGACATCCGTTGTTTCATCCAACAATATCGCCACAAACTGTGTTTTAGACACTTCTTCAAGGATTGCGTCACTCAATACACTATTAATAGATTGAATCAAATCGTTTTGAATTTGAGGGGACGTACCTCTAAATACAGTTGAACTATTTAAATGGTCTGCAAGTAAAGAGTCATATTCACTAACATAATCTAAGAGTTCCCTATAATTTCCTTTGTTTAAAGAATCTTCTGATTCATCGTGACCACGAAATGGTAGCTCTTGTTTAGCTAAAAAGCACACGGCATCAATGAGTCGCTCGAGTATCTGTCTGTTTTTCCGAACTTTTTCATTATGTTGAGACACGTTAATCTTTAATTGTTCGTTCAACTGTAAATCAATACGTGTCCTACCAAAAGCTTTTTGCTGAAGGTGAGCACTAATATGGTTCTTTGACCGTTCATGTTTTAGGACAGATTTTGTTAAAACATTTAAGTTCCCAAAACCCTTCTTTGTCCACACAGTACACTCGTTATAAAAAAGCAAACAGGACCAACAAAATAACTTATTAAATTTAGAACTGCCCGCCAACCACTTTGTTTTATCATAGTTTGAAATATTATAATGTCTAACATATTCACACTTTTTGTCTTTATGTTCTGTTACGAGTAGTGGCAGAGATGGACATGGCCTACCTTTATTAAAAATATAAAGTTTTTCACTATAAGATCTACTACTAAATGAATGATTTAATAAATCCTCCACTGGACAGTTTAGCACTTCTTCATTCATAATGCAATAATATCAATATACAAATTTCCTTAAAATATAACTAATCGTTTATATACAGTACACCGATATTAAATCACAAAAGCCTAGACAACAATCTAGGATAAAATAAATAAACTAAAAACGCGACTTAAATTCCAAAACGACCTACTACACGCCCGAGAACTACGAGCACTAATTACATCAGTTCAAAATAAAAGAATTCCTCCACTACTCTCAATTATTAAAGAGAACTTTATTTTAATGCTTGGTACAAGTAGTAGCTTTTTTTTTTTTTAATACATGGATTAACTTAATATAATTTTACTTTAATTATGTTAGGCTATAATAATTAATCATAATAATAATTGATAACTAGATTTATTTTTCAACATTTGGCACAAGTGCCTCCTTGCTTGCTGTTTGCTGTTGCTGTTGCCTTTAGTGGTAAAACTGTCGGTTCATTGGCCTATGTTTGGGGTTTGAGGAGCGGAGGGGTGGCTGTCACATAGACATTGGACAAGGTCATTAGGACCTCTCTTTCTTGAAGTGAAAGCTAGCTTGCGTTTCTCAAACAGCAAGCCTTTGGAGTTTGCTGGTAGGTAAGAGCACTTGGAAGAAGAATGATTCAAAACACAATATATATCGGAAAATTAACCAAAATAGATTTTCTAAGTATACATCCTTTGCAAATAATTATGGGTATGCGGCGCAGGACTAGCATACACAAAGAATATGCCACTGGTTTACACACTATTCTTTTGTTGGACTAGACTGCCGAAGACGGGGAGCTCGAGGTTCAATCCCGGTCGGGTGCACTAAGGGTGATTTTCCACTCTCCTCCCACGCTAATGTGGGGCACTTCCTTTCAATTAAACCTTCATAATCCATAAGCCATTAGTGTCATTAATACATAGGCGTATAATTTGAATGGGTAGTAAGGCGCGGCGGATCTATCTTGTTAAATAAAACCATTCTACTATTTTACTGCTATTACACTTACCACTTAATGTCTGGAATGGGGTCAGCCACAATGACACAAGATAACACAGCCTCTTCATTCTTCGGTACAGATGTGTCCTTCAGGGGTACCTTCACCTTGGGCTTCCTCAAGTCATTCACAGCTGTAATAAAAATATTGTCAACTTGGTCAGACTCAGCAATGAGGTGACAAAATTTTGTCAAAGTCGCCTATTTAAATGTGGGGCAGTATGTGATTTTAGAAAGCAATAATACAAATAGAATTAAAGTAGAGATAAATATATTTTTAAAAGGTTTATATTACAAACAGTACTGTTAAATTATTTAATTTTAGTTTTTTTTTATGTGAATTAGAACTTTGAAAATACTATAATTAGTGAAAACTACATTGGCTGAATGCTTTGAAAATAAATATTACTACTTAACGAAAGCTACTAACTTTGTTTCTGAAATTTTAGAAATTTAAAAAAGTTAATATAGTTCTGTGGATTCTGTGATAATCCTTGTCTACAAGTGTGTACCGTTGTATGTCTAACAAAATAAATTTTTGTTACAAAGAAACTTTTCTTAGTTGGCATTAAATTCACATCAGTGACCTAGAGTCTTTTGACTTGTATACACTTTATCGTCAATAATCAGGTGAGAGTTAAAATATAAAATATATTTAGGATGGCTTTACAAGCACACATAAATTTTACTAAAAAAAATCCTTTCTTTCTCCATGATAATCAGTGAAGGTATGTTTCCTATAAGATACCTACTTCATCTGTAGTCCTTAAATTAAGTAATTTTAATCATACTAATAGTTATAAAATTAAAATTATATTTGTTTTGACTTTCTATTAACTTACAAATTAGAGAAAGTATGGCTTCTTGAGACTTCTCCCCAAGCCTGTTGACAATCTTGCATTTGTAAGTGCCAGCATCTGACATGAGAGCATCCTTTATCTCCAGTTTGTAAGTGTCCCCACTGTCAGACAGCTTTGCTCGGCTAGAAGGCTTGATCTCCTCGCCATCTTTGTACCTGATAAAATATCATTGCTCGGGTCACTCTCCAAGATGGGACATAAAGAATACTTAGCTGGAACTTTGAGATAGTATCAAAGAAACACATGCTAAGAGGGAAATAGTCTGATGCAACTATCAAATGCCAGACATAGCTGCACTTCACTAGTCACCATTCCAAATTGACTAATTTCAGATTAGGAGTTGATGCATTTCTTAATGAAGTTGTCTACCTGTGACCTAGCAGCAAGTCAAAATAGGATTTCCCATGTTAATGTAATTAGGCCATATTTAAGGAGTTTTAAAGATGTAACATTAAAATAAAAGGCATAAATTCTTAAATAATTCTAAAAATAGCATTATTTTGCCACAGTTTCACTGTTTAATCTTGAAATAGGTTTCTTGTAAATATTTTTCAAATCGCATACAACTCATCATATTTAATTTATTTATAAAAATGGCAAGTAGGAATCTTCCTGCCCTGATGTAGAGCAAATAAAACTTCCCTGCCCATTAGATTAAGTAATTGATAACTCTTGAATAAAACATTACTATCTAGCTAATTTTCTAGCCTTAATGAACTCAAAAGTTCATGGCCACAAGAACGTAAGCTCATCATTCAACCCTATCCTGAGACAACTCCATCCATTCCTTAACCTGACACCCAAACTCCTACAAATCCATTTTTACATTATCCTCCCATCGACGCCCCAGCATGCCAAGAGGTCTTGTATCTTCAGGTTCCCCAGTTATAGTTTTGGATACACACCTGTCATCTCTCATTTGCATCACATGACCACCCCACCTCAATTATAGTAAATTCCTTATGTGAACATGTAAAACAAATGTTCAATATTATTATCTTGGAGTAGCTATATAAAATAACTTGGAAATTTAGTAGGTTTACCCAGGAATAGATTTACAAAAAAGTTCCATAAAATTTTAATGTGTTTATTAATGATGGAATTTTAATTCTGACTTATTTTTAACTCACCATTTGGCCTCTGGTCGTGGAATGCCTGTAGCCTTAACCTCAAATGTTGTTCCCAGAGATTCATAAATCTTTTGATCAGACAAGTTTGAATCCAAAATCTCAGGCAAAGCTGGTAAAAACAAGCAAATTTGACAAATGACATAAAACTTTTCTAATATATTTTTATATGATGCTATCGTTTTTATTATTAACAATTCACAACTTCAGATAAATGTAGGCCTACTGTAATATTTTAAGTAAAAAAGTTCTAAGCAAATATACTTTGTTTTAATTAAAAAATAATTAAAAGTAATTATTCATTTTAAGACTAAATAATCCAAAGTAGATTATTTGAATAAATTATAGTACATTTATAATAAATCTTGATCAGAGTTTTTTTATTTTAACTGAACATAATAATAATAATAATGTAAGGGTATTAAAAAATTACCATAAACAATTACTAACTGTAGTAGGTAGGGCCTACTATTTTATTTTAATCTAGAACATGAATAAAATAACTTATTCTTGATTAGGTTTAAAAAATAAACTTGTTCAGGAAAAACATATAAAATTTAGTTAGGGATCTAAACATAAATAAAACGTTTTAAAATAATTTCTAAAACATACAAACAAAATAAATAATTCCACTTAGAAAAAAGTTTTGAAAAAATAGTTCAAGTTTTATATATATATTCCAATTAACTGTTAGAAGCCAACAAAGGTAAATTGGCAAACTCATAAGGTACATACAATATTAAAAATTGTATCGAAGATTTGTGTTTTAATTTTTTTTTTAAGATAGTATGTTTTATTTGAGACACTTACCAAATTTAAAGATGTTTCCAGTGCAGCAGTCAATGGGCCAGCAATTGCAAAGCTAGCATGTAAACAGGAAATATTAGTCCATGCTTCTACAATAAATGTTAACTCCACAAAAGGAAAGTCACACAAAACATACACATGAAAGGTTCACACATTACATTATGACAGACTGACATAAAACTATTTTGGTTGGCTGAAGACAATGATTCAAATCTATTTTTTTACAGGCAAATTAAAAGTAAACCAATTTTCAATAGTATTTCTATAATACACATCAGTGTTTTAAGTGCTTACAAAATTTCAGTATCATATTTTGACAACTCAAATTAATTTGAAATTATTTGATTTATATTTTCTTGTAAAAATAAGATGAAAAACTTGATGGCTACTAAAATAAATGTTGACCGGGATTAGCGGGCGCAATTTTGAGCAGGGATTAATTTCAATTGAAACTAGAGTTAATGCCCAAAAAATATTGTTCAATCATTGTTTGAGCAACAGTTGTGAATGTTACTAATAAGTGTCACTGTGAATAAGTGTGGTTTAGTCGACCAAGTTACGAGTGCTGAAAGAAGCAAAGATAAACATTGATTAGAAAAATTGCAAAGAAAAGAAGACATAAAGTAAAACACTATTCTAAAATTACAACTTACTGTTTTAAATCATAAAGTGAAACACTTTTTTTATAATTTTTTTAATAACTTATATTTTATTAATTAATGATAGTTGGATTAATTAAATAGAAAGTTGTGTTTAATTATTTCAAAATTACTCAGCCTACCTACTCTTTAAGCAATATTTTATTCATTCTAGATTAAGGTGACATATTATAAGTTATATATAATTTATATTATGACTTATCATAAAAATATCATTAATACCACCTTTATGTGTAAATCACATAGTGGTACAGACATGAGCATTTTATTTAGGTAAACATTATTTATTTAAATAGTACAGATCAATAGGAACTTCGAAATTTATTTTCAGTTAGAAAATCAAACAAGTACTGCTACAACATATAGTATTAAATACAACAAAAATTATAGTACTAGCTGCATTATGTCAGGTTAGCTGAAAACTGTAATAATGCACAGATGGCACAAGAAAACTAATCAACCAAAGCAACTATAATATTTGACAATGTTAAAAAGCCATTTACTTGAGTATAGACTTCCTTTAAAACATAAATGATCATTTGGGCTCATAAATAAATAAATATATATATATACATATACATGATTATTTGTATATAATATTATAATTATTTGTTTTCAATGGTTGAATACGGGTGTTTAAATAAAAATGTGTAGTTTATATTAACTATTTGTATTATGTAGGTTATATTTACATTAAAACACATTTTTGAAAAAACATTAAAATATAATTACTATTCTCAGAAGCTATGTATAAAATAAATAACTAGTTTGATAGGTAAAGTTAATGAGCTATTTAAAATAATTATTTTAATATTTCTTCATTCCAACACATACATTATTGTTATTACTATACTTGATTGGGTTGCGGCAAAAACAAAATCATTTGATATTAATTTTGTCCTAATTGATTATTAATGGACTATATAAATTTTGTAAAAAAGAAGCTATCCTTGTAGTTTATTCCAAATTTGCTCAAGATCAATTAATTAGTTCACAAATAATGAGTAAGACACAAATAAATAAAGCCTTCACAAAAATACTATGTATTCTGTTGAGTTCTTAATCTTATGGTGAACAATTGCTTAAAAATTGTCATTGATGTGGTAACATTTCATATTGTTTTCTTAATGTAAAACAAAATCCATGATGCATAGTAAATACTATAAACTTAAAATTTTAACTAGTTTATTTTCAATACTATAAAAATAATTTACTGCTAAAAATATGTTTTGGGCCAAGTTTATACAACATTTTAACTATTTTTGTAACAAACAAAGTTTTGAAAACTTACAATATATCAGTTGGTACCTATACATGGAAGGTGCAAGAAAAAGCTATGAGAAAAAATAGAATAACAAACACAATTTGGTATTCACAATGAAAGAAAGAACACAGTCCCTATTACTCTTTCCTAAACCTACATTCTATTGCCTTGAGAGTTACACATGGTTCGCCTCTAAGATTTAAAATATATCAGGAAATCTATATTCAAGTAAATTTAAGTTCCAATGGTTTACTGTTTCATTGTGAGCGATTCCCTCAGAATTAATTGTTTATTCTTCAGCTAGTACAGGGAATCACTCTCAGAATGAGACAAGTGAGACATCACCACTAGTTTTATATTCATTACTAAAGAACATCTGCAAGAAGACATTTTAATAATAAACATGATTGGTGATGCACTTTTTTTTTTTTGCCTGTCCTACCTTCTATTTTTCTCTCTCCCTCTTTATCCAGGATTTCCTCTAGGACACTGCGCTGTTTCTGAACCCTTTTCAATAGCGCCTCAACTTCTGGATCCAGTTCATCATCATCGTACCCCAATTTTACATCTCTTTGAGAATTTATTCCTGTAAGTTTATCTCGAATTGTCAAGGATTTATTGGGTCTGAGCTCATCCCTATCAGCAATATCTATCTTAAATCCATTTTTAGGTTTATCATTAAGGTTATTGTTTAAAACAGACTCCTGAGTATCCATACTATCATTACCATTAATAATAATAGCAGAGTCTTGCAACTGACCTTTCTGAGGTTCAGCTGCCATGTCTGTGAGGCTCGATCTCGTTTTTACAGCACTCTTCTTTTCTTCAGAACCTTTCTCAAATCTCTGACCCTCCTGAGGCTCAAGACTTGACTCGGTTACAGCTGCAGACTTTTTGCTAACTGATACCGCATCTTCGACTTCCTGCTGTAAATCTACTTTTAATCCTTTCTGTGGGGAGCTCAACGTTTCTGCTCCTGATCTTTGTTCTTTGTCTTCCTTCTCTATCTGCATGGATTCTTCAGTGCTTATCCCTCGTGATAGACTGGCTCTAGAGGGTTCATCTTCTGACAGTGAAACTATGGACACTCCTCTACTGATGGAAATACTGATGCGCCGCTCCTCTCTGTCGCTATCTGGCTCCTCCACTAGAATTCCTATCCCCAGCTTGTGAGCTAAAGTTTGAGTGTCTGGTTTAGTGGATTTGTCGTCTACTTCGATCTCCTCGACCAACACACCACTATGTGGGTGTTCGGACAAGTCTCTTTCTCCGGACTTTGAGGCGCCATGTTCCTGAGAGGTTCCTCTCTCTAGCAGTTTACCTGCACCCTTTTGATGGTCTGAGTCATCTGTGATGATGAAGCTGGTCTGCTGGGTCTCTGCCTGTACACTCTCTACCTGCTCTAGGAGGTGCCCACGGTCTGACGGTGTCCCGGATATTTCCTCACATATTACCCGGGTAGAGGAACTCTCCATGCGAGTATGTACAGCTGGGAAACCTGTCGGGTTATACACACACAAAGCTACTAACCTATACACAGGTTATACACATAAAAACCCTTCTGTAAGCTACGCTAAGAAATATTAAGCAAGTAAGTCAGACTCAGTAAAGTAATTGGTCTGATTCATTAATAGTATACAACTAGTGAAAGTGCCTGGAAGAACGCATTTTTTTAAGGTGTGAAAATGTCTCGTAGTTACCACCTTAAAGGGGTTTTAGAAACATATATTTTGTCAAAACACAAAAGCATAAACAATGTTAAAGGCTTTGAATATAAGAATTTAAAATTAATTTCTACAATATATTTGGAATATTCAAGTTCATTATTACAACAGGAAAAACACAAAAAAGCTTTCAACCCTAAATAACCAAAAATGTTCTAGTTGGTTAATGAAACTAACCTGGTTTCTAGTTAATAACAAAAAAGTATTTAGTGGTGTTTGAGTGGGCATTGAAATTATTCTTATCATTTTAGAATAGTTTGTTTTCACCCTAAACAAGCAACACATCCATAGTAGTGACTGGGCAGGCTACAGAACTAGGATTTCATTTTATTTTGTCATTGATGATGAGGTTGTAGTTTGAATCCTGGCCAAATATAGGGAGAATGGTTTATCAAATGTGAGTTTCCCTTAGATTTTTCATAATTTAAACATATTAATGAGGGTGCATTTCTTTTTATATACTATATACCCTGCTCATAACTACTACTTAGAACAATTGGTAGGTAAGCTATGAAATTAAAGTACAAAGAAAAACTATAACTTAGCAGAAGAAATGATTCTTAAATACCTTTATATTTTATCAATCATTGTATCTGTTTGTAAAGCATAATGTTAGTTGTATTTTAGAATAATACTTTATAAACAAATATTACATCATGATTTTAAATATTCAAAAGTAAAACTAGATTTAATATTCTATACAAGACTTGAAAATTTAGTAAGATCATTAAAAATTATTTATGGTAGCCCTAGATAATAATGTTGGTTTTGTTTCTTTTAAAGTTAATACTATACAAGCTACCAAGACACTTCACTGTCACTAGCCTATAAAACCTTAGAATTCGGCTTGAGAGCTAATTAGAAATCTTTTTCTGATTACAGTAATCTTGTTTTAGTTTGAAATGAGTGGGTTGGTAAATAATTCATTGATAAAATTTAACAGTGCTGAGTGAGGTGTTCTAATTTTCAACTATATTACTAGTAAAATTTTAAATTATGAGATAAACTTGTTTTTTAAATGAAACAGTGAGTTTATAGATAGTTATATCCTGACTCACTATTGTCAATCTACAAATGGAATGTTTTTATACAAATAAGAATGCCTATAAACACTGTTGAAAACTCCATTCTGATCATGTGCAACATATAATAGTATCAGTTGAGACCCATGAGAACTTTTTTTTTTCACCACTGAGATGTATGGTTGCATTGTGAATGTACAGGAGATAGAGCCATTTCCTCCATTGCTCTACTTTATGTGCAAAGTATAGGATAGATTTAAAACCATTATCTCCTCAATAGAAATTTAATTCAATCCATAATTTTTTTTATCAATCTTTCATACCTTGAATGACAAATAATTTCTACTCTTTGTTATGTTTTGTTTGAGTGAATTGTCTATTTTTAGATTTATTGTAATTTGTGTCTAATTACTAGACTAACCATCTCCTCTGCTCAACAAAATGGTTACCTAGCTGTGATCTAATGCATTAGATGGTGTTGCGCAGAGATTGTATGCTGTAGAGTTTTAATGTTAATGTACCTGGAACTCCAGTGTCGTCTACAGTGGCTGCCATCTCGTGATGGGTAGAGGAAGCAACAGATATGGTGACCGTGTCTCCGTCACCACGAGAGTATGTGATGCTTTGTGTCTCCATGGTGACTGACTTGGCTTGCTGACCAGCCTCTTGGACTGTTACACAACTTAGACAGTAAACCCAGATCTAACGCTCTCATAAATATGTCAGGTTAATAAAATAGTAATTAATGTACCATTGTGAACATAAGGTCATCAACAATTAACAACAACCAAAATTATTTTTTCGGGTCAATAAGAATGGTAAGGAGTAAGAAGATTTGAAAAGTATTGATTTTAATTTAATAAATTTTTCAGGAATAGAACCTTTGAATCCTATTTACTCAGACCTTCCTAAGAAAGCTATAGCTCTTTCGCAGAAACTTTACCATTTTCTGTTGGTTGAGAATATACTTAAAAATACTCTTTATTCACTTGCTGCACAAAAATATGTTTTGTCTGTTAATAAAGTGATTTAAATCAATTTCAATTGTCAACATAGCAAGACATATTTTTTTGAGACAAAAAAATATTAAACTTTTTTTAGTAAATTTCAACTGTTAAAAAGTGCCAACATTATCATCAATTATAGCATATATGCGTAGTTCATTCTAGAAATAATATATGGGACAGGGGCACCCACAATATACCATATTGGCCCGAATATAGTGCATTGTTTTCTCTTAAAAATGTCCTTTTGAAAACTGTACTCATATTTTATGTGCAGCCCACTTACCTTTTATTTTTCATTTAAACACCTTTAAAATGATAAGGTTGTATATTATATGCGAGGCCATATTAAATTTGGGCCAATAAAGTACTTGGGGAGATGTGTTAGCCTCCTATAGTAGCAATCTCCGCAATTTATATTTCTGAATCAGATGTATTGTTGTAAGGTGTGTTTAAAATAGGTCAAACTACATAAAACTGATTTAGTTCCTATTCTAAGTATATTTGCCCGCTTCGGTGGCCACGTGGTCTACTTTTGCAGTATATTTGACTGCTGATGACTGGGAGATCAAGATTCGAATCTCGGTCGGGTGTACTGAGGTTTTTCCCCCCATGTAAATGTGGGTACACTTCCTTTTAGTATAACCTTACCCATCCCTAAAACTACTAGCGTAATTAGTACATAATTTAAGTGTATAATACAAACGAATAGTATGACCAGGTGCTAAAAAAATGAAGTTTATTATCTTGAGTATAAATAATTTAATTTAATGTTTCTTTGTCAAAAACTTAAAGATTTATTTAAAACGTATTGTAAATATTATTTTGGGTAATCTATAAAATTATATTAGTATTTTATCATCAAAGTTGTATCACTGGTATATGTTAACAGAGTCAGAACTAACCTTTAATATTCCAAATCACAAATAAAATAAAGAATACAATTTTTATAATACAAATTGGCTAGGTTAAAAAATAGTTTGCCATTTAATTCATTCTTTTTCAAAAAAAATAAAACAAAAACATTACAGTTTGGCCACTTTCATTATTTGCTGACCCAAACAATGTCACTATTTATTTTATCATTAATTTTTACAACCTGTTCAGGTGATCCGTATAATGTGTACAAATTATGCTAATGTGTTAGGGATAAGGAAGGTTGAATTTAGAAGAAGTGTAACTATATTTGATTGAAGGAAGAGGAAAACCATTTAGGAAAAATTACCCACAGTATACGCGACCAGGATTTAAACCCGAATCTCTCTGCCATCGGCTTTCTAGCCTATTGTGAGATATACTCCTTAGACCATGCTACCGCCGAAGCCCATAATGTTATTAGCTGAACTCAATGAAGATACAGATAAAAATGAAATAGATAAGCAACTTAATCATACAATGAGAATACTACTACTAATTGAGAGAATTGGCAAGATATTTCATAAACAGATTCTAAAACTAAGAAAGAGTAACAGGTCCTCAGAAGTGTAGTGGTCATGTGATGTAAGTAGAAAATAGGCTAGATATTATGAAAAAACACATTCTGTTTGTGCAGATTGGTACTAAGGGTCCCGAGTTCGATTCCCGGCATGGCCAAAAATCTATCACTGATGAAAATATGGGTTTACCCTTTTACATTGACAAATTAACGAACGGGGACTGTATGTTGTGCTTGTTCTAGTCTTAAATTAGATTATAAGGCATATGAAGCTATGACAGGCCTAGCAAGCCGGTAGTGGAAAATATATAGTTTGAATAAAAAACTAACCAAGGCCACAGGGTGGAAACAGTAATTGATGTAAATTTATACTAAACCATGAGCAACTAAGAATAATCTATGTTTATGACATGGATGTCAGCTTGACTTTAGCATGGCAAAGATCTACAAGTTTGCTTTGGAACACATGTAATAGAATAGGATTTGGAAATCTAGCTTGGAAGTGTTTGATAGTTTTATAGTCTACTTGTGTAACAATAGCGAATGTGTATTAATGAACTTGAAATAAAAATGCATTGATGGGAATGATATATTTCTCACCTTCAGCTTCTACTGCTTTTTGAGGTGCATCCACCTCTTCTACTTTGGACTTTTCTTTCTTCTTTGGTTCCTCTTCAACCTTCGATATCACCTCTTCTTCCACTTTCTCTTCAGTTATGGTTTCTTTAGTCTCAGTTCGTGCTAATACATGGTTATACAGTTAACACATGAATATACCACTTAGGTGTTAAAAAATACAATATCAGCACCTCAAATTATTTTTGTTTATTTATTTTAGTAACTTGGTCTCGGTTGTGTATAGTGGCTGCAATTGTATTAGCTGGAATGTTTTGTCAATTCTGTATTTTCCACCACAATATTTTTAAATAATGTAATTGTTATCGGTGAAATTAAATAAATATTTTTTTTAAACTTGATCAAAAAAACTGTAGAAGGAATTAATATTGTTCTAGAAATGCCTGATAACTGCAGGCAGCTCTTTGGGCAAAGTATGATAGTGCCAACTTCCACAGATAGAAGGTGGCGTATGGTCAGCACAACAAACCCTCCAGCAGTTAATTTTAGTTTTATAAACTAGAGCTGATAATTATTTATTTAAGTAGCTCCTCATGGCCGAGTTGACCCCATTCCAGGCCCGCTGCTTCACATAAAAATCTGTGAGCGCCGGGTATCTAACCCAGGACCTCTGACCACTATACCACAGATGGTGTAATTAGTAATATTATCAAATAATACGTATTTTTCACCATTGGTGATACTATTAAGACTTTTATACAAGTATTTTTTCTTATTAATTGTATTTATTTAGGGGAAAGTTTTGAAGTTTTATTTTATAATAATCAGAAAATATGGTAGAAAATGCAGCAGTGATGTTTTAAAAAAATGTGTGTTTTCTTATGTTTTGAGATGTGTCACATACCATTAATGATGTAGACACTTTCACAGGACAACACTTTAACAACACATTTATTTTAAAAAGAGTAGAAACAAAAAAAAAAAATCCATATAAATATAATGTTGATAGAAAAACACACAAAAACATCAGGAAGAGTTGATAAAATGAAAGGAGATTTTTTCGTATTTTAAACAATAGATTAATATTTGTATTTACTACTATGTAGATCAGAATTTTCTTAGCTTTGCAATCATGTTTATCTTAATCAATAATTACTGGAATCAATTATAATTAAAAAAAGTATAGTGTATCGCACATACTTTTTTGCTCCTCTATCTAAATTATATTTATCATTCATAAGATACATGAAACAAAATTGTTAAAGATAATGGGGAAAAAAAGAACATTGTATTTTACCCGATAGTGCACATGAAATAATAGATACCTAGTATAAAAGAGATATATTTTTTGTTCTGTGCATTTTCAACTCCTCATTTCCCAAAGCTTTATTTTAAAAATATATTTGCCTATAGCTCAGAAAATATTCTTTTGAATAAAAGTTGTTTATCTCTAAGAGTCCTAAAACTATTCAATGATAATTAAGTTCTTATCAAAGAATCATGGAGATGTGACAAAAATTTGAAATTTCAGCTCAAAATAATTTTCATGTGAAAATGAGATGCGCCATTTTGTTTGTAATGCTAAAGAGTGCCTGGATACGAATTTTTAGCACAATCAAAAGAGCCAATTTCAATTAAACCCCCCTTTTTTTCAGCTTTTAAGTAAACTACTCTCAATCTTATGGGTGGATTGATAAAACCCTTTTTTCTAATTTATTTCCCAATTTTATCAGTAAAATGGTTTCGGCTTCAGTCCCAATAACAAAGAGCATTGCAAAAACCTCTTTTTCGAGTCAACATACATCAATAATCTCGAATTAAATTTATTTGACAAACACAATCCTATTCTCTTCAAGGGGTCGTAAGGAAATAACAAGATAACTTTAATATAACAATAATGTGGTAATACTGAAAATATAGCTTTCATATAGTAAATTCCAAATTAAATATGAGGGAAGAATGACCCTAATAACGGGACAATTTCTGGATAGATAAGTGGGTGGGGCGTTGGCAAATTAAGCCAAAAGTCCCGGGTTCAATTCTTATGGTCGGGTGTAATTTTTCAAGTAATTTAATATTTAAATTAGTTTTTAAGTGTGCAAAAAATAAAAACCCCATGGTTTTGACGAATTATTATTATTAAAATTAAATTCCCAGTGTATCCACAATAAGTAGAGGGCAATCCTAAATAAAAAAATTAAATATGAATGTAGTGTTAAGAATTGTTTTGTTGGCTATTCAATTAGAAAGACAGAACAAAATATCTGATCTAGACAGTAATAATTTAGGGATTAAAAAGGCAGGATAACCCAAATACAGGCCATTTTTAAATCAATTTTGGCAAGAATGGGATCAACCAGTCATAAAGGTTGATTCATCTCCAAAGATGTTAAAGACCTGGAGATATAAATATTTCACTCTGTCTTAAGATAATTAACTAAAACTGTGTTCCAATTGCATGGGAGACACATACACAATATGTCCACTATACTCACTGTTATGTTGTAAGTAGCCTGAAAAACTTAATATTGTATAGAATAAAATAAATGAATCAATACACAAACATTCAATAAAAAAAAACAATAAAATTTAAAGATAAAATAATCTCAAAACTAAATCATTTTTTACTTTAAAGGTCCTACGAAGAATATTTAAACTTACCTATCAGTTATGTTAGTAAATGGATATTACATTAATCAAGTTTTAACTTGTTGCTTTGTCCTTTCATGTTACATGGGGTTTAGCATATTGCCTTCAAAATATGTTCCTTAGGATGTTATAAGCTCAAAAGTTAACTTCTGTAATAGATGTAGTCAGTCACACACAAATTTAAACATAAATTTTAACACAAATTGAGTATTTTTTATTTATTTTTATCAATGTCCATTATTATAAATTTATTTACTATTAAAATTTTGACTGCTTGATATAGCCCAATAATTAATTGCAAAGCAACAAGCTCAAACTTAATAAACATCTCATCCAGGTATTAACTTTCACTCTTCTTACCATAACTAAATTTTATATTGTGTTCTTAACTTTACCAATGATGCCATTAATAATGAAGATAGCAGTATACAACAGTAGGTACTAATCTAGCAGTAATCTTTCAATTGTTAGCTATCTAAAGTGGATTTTATAGACTAATGGACCTAATAATATTAATGTGAATTCTTCTCATACCCTCACATTATTAATGTTTCTTTCAAAACAATTGGACAATTAGTTAGTACAACATTGAATTGTTGGAAATTGTCGATGTCTAGAACTTTCTGACTATAGAGGACCTCAGAACAAGAGTGTGTGTGTGTGTGTGTGTGTGTGTGTATATATATATATATATATATATATATATATTCATATTCTTGTTCATGCTTATTTTTTAAAGCTCTAAACTTTGGAAAAGTGTTCCCTTGTAGTGATCGATTGAAATTCATAAGTTTATTTTTATGTGCATTCATAATTGCCCAGAAGTATAACTATGGTAGCTCATGGTTTGGTTAGTTAAAAACAAATACAAATCTCGCCAATGATCTTATTTGAGATTCCACAATGCAACAGGGCCAAATAAATGCAATCCCCTGCCTTTCTGCAGTCCAAATTTTATAAAAAGGCCCTTTTCTGACATCTATAAAGGCTAATAGATCTACTTTCACATATTCATATATTAGGTCATGTTATCTCCAGCTTTCACTAATGATATTACACTATCAATATCTATAAAATAACACTAATAATATAGTAAATGTAATCAATTTTGGTCAAAAAAATAGGTTTGTGTTTTCTAAAAGGATTTAATGTTAGAACTGGATGCTCCCCTACCCAGTCAGTATAGAACTATATTGATATCGAAAATATGATTAAAAAATCCAAATCCAAACAGTACCAGAGTGTTTAAGCCTAATCAGAACACACTTATATTTTACTGTTTTGGTCTTTATTTTATCTTTTTAGTTAATGTTCAACCAAAAATATTATAAAGAGTTTGTTTATTGAGTTAAAATCACTAATTATTAAATAATAAATCAAACAAATTGTATAACTAACTGTTAAACCAATTTAAAAAATAAGAAAAAATTAGAAATATTTAAATATCCCAAATATCTTATTTCAAGTATTAAATCCTTTGAATAAAAACCAGGTAAAAATGGAGCACCACATAAAGCCAAATTAGTAATATAAAAACATAATGATCTTAAAGTTATCTGAAATATTAAGTTACCTATACAATGAATAGTTTGACGAACTTTGATATTATGAATATAAGAACCAACACATATGTCGAAACATATTTAAAATATCGTGCTTATTTAGGCCTAACCCCTCAACCAACAGTGTGAGTGCGCAATAGTGTGGTGCATGAATAAATATGTTAAAACAGCCCTTCTTGTTGGTGTCATGTTACAGTCATGTTGTACAATTATCGTGTGTTGTGTTAAATTAGAATAGTGCATTCCAAACCTCAATTATAGTCTTTACAACATATAAATAATAGCCTTGAATAAAGTATGAGTTTAAAGATAAGAGACAAATAATTCATCATAACCTATTGACAAAATTCTTATTATTAATCCCAGTTGACTTAAGAGTTAAGGAAATCTGTCAGAAAATAAACCTTGCATACGATCTTACAGTTGTATATGAAAAAGTGGACCAATATTCCTAAAGATGGTGAAGTTTGACCTTGTAAAACTGCACTTACGTTACCTTAGAGCAGATGAACGGAAGAGGAATACTCCACCCCCTTGTACAGTTGACCAACAAACACTTACTGTTTATCTTGACCGTGCTCTTGGTGATAGCAGAGCCCATGCTGTTCTCAGCCCGCGCTTCGTACACCCCTGAATCCTTGCCCTTAACTATGTTCACCGTCAGGTTGTACTCCTCCAGCCGGCTTGAGTTGCGGCTAATCTTGATGTTGGCGTCAGCACTCACCTCCTGGCCATCCTTGTACCTGCATCACAAAGATTCAAACTCGAATCCTCTAAAAACAATGTTGAAGCTGATTCACAGGGATGTGCAAAGTCCACTTTTTAAACTCAAAGTGAGCATGAATCGAGTATATGAAATACCCCCAAAGCAGAATCAAAGTTTAAATTTATTTTGTTTGTTGTTTTATTTTAAAAAAAATGTATTATATTGTGTTTATTTATACAACTATATACACTAAAATCACTTAGAAAATGTTTTATTACACAATTATTTGTAATATATTTTAAGCTGATAAATCAAGTTATGCAATTCAATTATTCTGATGTTTTCAGAAGTGGATCCAGGATTTTTGGTGAGAGGAGGGACGTGGGCATTCTCAAGGGACCAGAATGAGGTAGGTTCTCCTTTGGGAAATTCTGACAGAAAAATCATTAAAAATTTTAAATTTTAAAGTAGCTAAATTGGAAATTAATAAGAGAAATAAAATCAAGTTCATTGGTTATTTATGTTTTGTTTTTTTCGATTATTAAATTTTGTTTTATTTATGAAAAAAGTGCATGGAGCAAAAACATTTAGTGATAAATAAAATGATAGAATATTAGGAAAATGGTATAACACAAATAAAAGTAACAACACTGACACATATTTACACACACTTCAATATTTCGATGCTATTGTAGCATTAGTCAAATTACTACTACTTCCTGAGGAAGATGCTACATTAACATCGAAATATTGAAGTGTGTGTAAATATGTGTCAGTGTTGTTACTTTTATTTGTGCTCTACCATTTTCCTAATATTCTATCATTTTATTTATCAATAAATTTTGTGTTAAAAATATAAATCCATTATTGACAGTGATTGACACACAAAGCAACTGGCTTGTGAGATATTACATGACAGTATAATCAATTAGTGACCAGACCAGAGATTTAATTGCTTTAATGTTTTAATCATTATTGTTAATACTCACTAGAAAATTTATTGAGGGGGGCGCCCCCACAACTTCTTCTCAATGTTTTAATATCAACACCCAATTCATCTATGTACTTTTGAAAATAGCCTTTTTGTTTTCAGGGGCACTCACCACTTGACCTTAGGCTCTGGAACTCCTGAGCACTCAATAGTGAGGGTGAGAGAATCACCTTCATCCACCTCAACATCCTTCAATTTCTTCGGGAACTTGGGTTTATCTATAGACACACACACATTGTACACTTTGTTTCAAATTTATATAATAAATCTTAAGGAGAACCTCTTTTAACTTTTGATGTTCATAACTGTATATAAGGACAGGGCCCCTCAAACCCATATGGGATATTTAAGAAAATTTTAGATTTGAGATTAAAACTTACAAAAAAATGTTCAAATTTTGAATTTGATGTTTTATTAGAGTTATCATGACTGCTTATATTAGGCCATCATGGACAAACCCAACAATCAAATGCCAGATCATTAATTTACCAATTAATACAAAAAAAATAAATTAGAAACCAAAAAACATACAAATTTTGAAAAGTTAGCCTCTTATGCATGTTATATTTTTTAAGATTCGGATTCAAGATTCAGGATCTGTAAGTAAAATGGAAATTCGTATTTGAGTAAGAGTCAATTCAATCCATCTCTTAAGCTTATAATGGAAAATGGTACAAAAAAGTTTAAGAATGGGTCAATTTGGTTCTTTGATATCTTGATTCTTCACTATAAGAACAAAATTTGTTTTGGTTCCTAGAAAATTAGCTCTCAATTCCTCAGTTTTTAGTTATATACGTTAAAAACATACTTATAATAATATTCCCTCTTTGTCCAGTGGCAGAAATGTAAAGTGTGAACTGTGTTTTTCTTTTCATTGTAAAAGCCATACTATGTTCGTCCCTTTTATATGTTTCTATCCACCTTTCCTATATCTTCTTCCAAATATAATACAATTCTTACCTCATAAAGTGAAAAGAGGTTTTCTTTAAAGACATCTATAATGATTGAATAGAATAATTATATTATTTTTCTAGCTGTGACTTATTTTAACTGTGCATGTAAATAATAATGATTTACCCTTTCAACATAATTATTATCATTATCTGTTTCTAGCATGTGTCCAGGTAGATTTATTAAAATGCCTACATCTTCCTCAATCCCTCCCCCAATCTTCCTCCTTTAATTCCTTCCAGTCTTCTCCTCTGACTTGCACACTTTCTGTTGTATGTTCCTCCCATCCTCTACTATTCCATGTACTCCCTGTACTTGCAGAATTTCCCAGATAACTTCATTCCTAATCCTGCTTCTCCTTGTGACAGCTAACGTGCTCCTCACAACGTTCATTCCCATGACCTCCACTTTCCTACTCTCTCTTACATTCCATGCTGCATATGACTGTGACTATGGCTTTACCCTTTAATCAAGATATTATTATAAGGAAATATTTAAAATTTTAAATTTGATATATTTCCTTATACTAATATTTATAATTATATCCTTACTACAATTTACAATGAATATCATTAAACATCTTTAATCAAGAGTAAACTTTGAAAAACTTTAAGCTACCAAATTACAGTGGAATAACATTAGCTTATTGTAGAAATTGACTTCAATTCAGGCGCATTTCAGCTAAACAAGATACGTTTATTAAAGCATTAGATATTCTATTTGTAATTCAATTAAATTTATTTGTTTTTTAGGCACTTAAAGAGATTTTTTATTTTGTCTAGAAAGTCACTCCCGATTATGATGGACTATAAACCCCTTTTATTCTGCTTGCTAAATATATGTATACTTCAAATGTTAGGCCATAAGTTTATCATGAACCTTCTTCAGACACACATGAGATGGAGAACCTGCACTAAGAATGACACATTTACATTTTCATCCTTGAGAAAACTGTTGGTTTTTTTAAACTAGGGGTTATCTACATTCCCATTTATATGCCTTCATATTCTTCCTCTAGTAGACTAACTCTCACACACCCCAGTAAGGTCTACTAGTAAGTCACACTGCTCACATTGTTCTAAGGTAAAGAGACTAAAATAAATAAAATTATAAAACTTATTTCAATTCATTTAATTTAATTCGGATGTGTCTACCCATTTACATCTGTACCAATATTCATTTCCACCTCTGTGTGGAAATATATAAAAAAAAAATCTGTTTTAGCTCGCTTGGATGAACTTACAGTTGACTGTGAAAGTGGAGTCAGACTCGTTGCTTCCAAGGTCGTTGACAACCTTGACAGAGTATTTTCCTGACAGCTCTGTAGTCACCTCCTTGATGATGAGTTTGTAGTTGTCGCCTTCCTCAATCTTGGTGTACTCTGTCTTCTTCTCAGTAATTTCCACCTCGTTCAAGTACCTGCCCACAAATCATGTAGGAGGGTTTATTCTTTATTTTACTATATGTTTTTTGTGTGTTCATGAAATAATGTGATTAGCAATTTTTCTATAAAATGCCTTAAAGGCCTTAGCCTTTTATTTTTATTTTTACTAAATTTAGCCATTTAATACCTTTTTGTAATTTTTTACCAAATTTAATCAAAGGGCCATATCTGCAAAGTTGTTTTAGTTGCCCCTCATCTCCCATTCAATCAAACATAATATTTGATATAATTAAGATATTTTGATACTTGAGACCAGCCTATATGTATGAGGCTAATTTAAAATCAAGCTGCAATAGCTATCAAGGTTATAGTGCTGTCGCCTTAAGAAGTGATTTCTTGCTTTGCTTGGAAATAAATATGAAAAATTTTAATAGCCCTTCTCACCATGCAAATAACAATACCAGCTCAAACCAGACATCTCGTCGAAGAGCATTTTTCTGTATTCTTCTTTGGAAATGAGTGAAAACTGTTTAGCCATATTTAATTAAATGCAAAAGAAAAGTGAAACAATAATTATTTTCAAATAAAATCTGTTAAAATGATCCCAATGTCATTGTTTTCAAGTGAGCACTGCAGAAAACTGCACTTCGATGCAATTTCTGGCCTGAATGTAATCATGTACAGTATCTAGTTTCCGAGTTAATCGGCCATAAGATGGGCTCTTTAAAGTATTTAGATATTGTACCGATACTTTATTGGGCTTTGTATTATTGTTATTATTATTATCATTATTATTATTATCGCCGCGCCTTACTAACTATTCGGGTTGTACACACTTATGTTAATGTGTAATGGTAGGGTGATTGTGAGATGAAATGAAGGACCCACAGTTTAACGTGGGATCCGAACCATGGTAGAGGCCTGGCATTCCACACATTCACAAGTTGTGATTAATACACGTCTTGTCAGAGGTGAAGGAAGGGTTTGGCAATCAGATAAATTTGTTCTGGGACCAAGGATTGAACCCCGAACCCCAGCACAGAACAGCTTACCCCTAGAATGCTAGGTCACCAAGTGAGCTTTGGAGTATTTACTATGGTGTTTAATTATAAAATGAATAAGTTTATTTGTAGATAACAAATTTCAGTCCTAATAAATATCTCTTTAAGGAAAACCTATTTTTGCTTTATGAAGCATTTGTATTATATTTGGAAGGAGGTATAGGAAAGGTGGATAGAAACATATAAAAGAACGAACACAATATGGGGTTTAAAATTAAAAGAAGAACGCCATATTGTGTTCATACCTTTTATATGTTTCTATCTACCTTTCCTATACCTTCTTCCAAATATAATACAGTCCTAATAAATAGTAATATCATCATACAGGTTTGACCCTTAAAACCCCAACATAAGAAATACCCGCCAGTAATTTGTGAAGTAAAGCCAGGCGAGAGACGGGTAAAGTTTGCCAAATTAATCTGCATTAAAACACTACTTTAATCATATATGACTTCAATAGAACTAATTGTAAGGCACTTGATTTAACCTAGCATCTAATTATAAAAGTGAACTTTTGGTCATCTTTAACCTCTATTCTAAGGACCTTTTAAGGCCTTGGATAGAACAAGAGTTTCTAAGGATACCGATGATGAAAGCTCACCATGAGACCTTGGGCTTAGGGTAGGCCTCCACATTGATGGTGAACTCTATGTTAGTGTCCCCCTCACTAGCCTGCTGGTCGGACAACTTGGTGCGAAACTTTGGGGCGCATTTCACGTTTATCTGGCAGTCACTCTTCTTCCATCCGTAGTCATTCCAAACCTCGCACGTATACTGAGAGGTATCGTTGCGTGTGATGCCTGATATGGTCAATGTGTGAGACAGACCATCCTGGGATACTGTGATGTGTTTACCGTCCCCTTTAAGCTCCTCGCCGTTCTTCAACCTAAAGGCAAACACACGTATGCTTGCTTAGTAACGAAAATTAAGGTTATTTCTTGAGATTGCTTGGTTAAAACCATCCTGTACTGATCACTTAGATTTATTGCTATCATTAGACAAAGCAAAAAATATACATATATTTATTAATTTCCATCTAAGGCAAATAACTTTATCTAGTTTTGTGATTTTGAAAAAGCAATAGGCTACACATGACCCACAGCAAAGGTCCCATGGTTTAAAATCCCGGGCAGGAGGAGTGGTTTACCTGCCTTGTGATATTTTCACAGTAATTTTTCCATCCTATTTCCATCAAACTATGTGTTGAGCAGATAGGGATAGAAAGAATTTAATGTTGTTGGAGGTTGTGGGGTTCAAAATTGTAATTTTATGACATGATATTAAGACTTACTATTAAACCCTAAGAAATAAGAACATTATTATTTCATAAAGTAGTGATGAAACTTTATTTGTGTAAGAGGGGTGGGCAAGGGGGACAAATGACTAAAAAGTTTTTGGGGACTTTCAACTCTCCTCTCCCTCAATTAATGTTAGAAAATTGGATGTTCCTAGAAACTGTTTGTAGTCATCCTCGTTTGGAGAGTTTTTAAAACTTATACGCTTTTAACAGTTATTTACAATAGGTAGTGCTTCCCCGTTTTTTGTTTTGTTTTTTAATTTGGATACTTCGTTAGTCTATTTGGAGTTAGTAGTCCTCCTTAGCAAATCTTTGAGAATTTTGATACTTCGAAAAGATATTTTAAGAAGTGCTCACCAAAATTATTTTTATAAATTAGATTTCTTAGAATCTATTTAAAGCAGCTCGAAATGAGAATTTTTTTGAAATTTGGAATGTCCTAGAAGCTATTTTGAGTGTTCTTCGCCTGATTTTTCTTCTTCTTCGAAAATTAGATGCCTTTAAAAGCTATTTGAAGTGGTCTTAAACAAGCAAATTTTAAAAATTGGATGCCCTTAGAAGCTATTGGGAATGGTCCTTGCCTGGATTTTCTTTTTCAGTTAGATGCCTTTAGAAGCAATTGAAAGTGATCTTCCCAATACATTTTTAAAAACTGAATGTGTCTAAAAGCTAATTGGAGTGGTCCCCACTTGGATTTAAAAAAAAATTATATGCATATATAACCTATTTGAAGTGTCCCCCTCCCCCCCACGGCTATTTCTTTTAAAAATCAGATGCCTCTAGAAGCCATTTAGAGTGATATTCAGCTGAATTTTTTTTCAAATAAATTCTTCTGGAAGCTATTTGGAATGGTCCTTCTCTGGCAAATTTTTTAAAAGAGAATGCCTCCATAAGTTATTTGAAATTAAAACTTTGGATAGTTTTGGGGTGAGGGAAGGTTTAACTCTATAACCCACTAAATCCTCTTCTCTTATATTATAATTGAAAGCAGATAGGCTTAAATACAATTTTTTAAATATTGTTAAAAGAAGTAAAAAAGACTGAGAGTTTTAAGGACTCCATTATTGATCATCTGCATTTATTTAAATTACTCAGATTTTTATAGTGAAAAAAAAATGAAAATATAATCCTTCCAATAGTAGGCCTACAGTAAAAAAGTAACTAAGACAAATATTTAAATTATAAAGAGGACTTAGCCCACTTTTATTTAGAGAAGAGATTGATTGACACTAACCACTTGACCTCGGGCTTTGGGTCTCCTTGCACCTTGACTTCAAGGGTGATGGTTTCTCCCTCATTGGTATCGATGCTACTGTTGAGTGATTTGACAAACTGCGGCCCTGAATGCACCGTGAACTGCCAGAATTCTGATGTCTGACTAATCTCATTCGATGCCACAACAGAGTATGAGCCTCCGTCTTCTATCTTTGTCTTCTCTATGGATAGTGTATACTTCTCAGAAGTTTCTTTCTTTATTTTCACTCGGTCAGTTTGGTTGATCTGTTGACCGTCCTTGTACCTGTACACAAGATTTAGAAATCAATGGCAATTCTTTAGGATGTCAGATTTTCCACCAAGTTCAATGTAGCCCTAAAAAAATCTTTTGATTGCAATAGGTCATGATATTTGGTGGATATGTTGTTGTTTTTGGGCAACTTACAACACATGACCACCTCCTTTCACATAATTCAACAAATTGTTATGTATTTTTTTAATTACATACCGCAAGGAAAACCAAGAAAATATGGGAGGAGCCGTTAACAGCAAGTGTGCGAGTGAGAGAAGAAGAATGGAAGCAAATGAAGGAGGAAGAATGGTGGAATGACAAAAGAGGATAGAGATATTTTAATAAAGTTAGCCGGCCACAGGCTGGAAAGAGTTGATGATGTTACTTAATTAATTTCCTCCTTAGTGAACTATTCTAGTTATAGCCAGAAAAGATGATTGGAAGAATAATGATGAAAAGATGGAAGTGTGAGGAGAATGTTTGGGAATTAAAAGGGACAATTTGTTTCTATCAATGCTTAACACAACCATCCTTTCAATTCGAGTAATTTACCTGAGTTTAGTAAATATTTAACCTAACTATCTAAATCAATATTAGTCATCCATTAAAAAAATTGAATGGAAATAGTATTAATATCTTTAGAATTAAAAGATATCTCTATAAGGAAAAGCTCTTTTTGCTTTATGGGGTAAATGTATTATATTTGGAATAAAATATAGGAAAGGTGGATAGAAACATGTAAAAGGAACAAACAAAATATGGCTTCTACAGTGAAAAGAAGAACATAGTTCACACTTTACATTTCTGTCATTGAACATAGGTAGTACCTAAGGTAGTACCCTTGGCTTCCCAACCATCATGTAGCAACCCTTCACAACAACCTACCAGAAAACTCCCGACAACCAACCAACAGACACCCCGTAGAAATATAAGCTCTTTGTCCAGTGGCAGACATGTAAAGTGTTTCATTATAAAAGCTATATTACTGTGTTTGTTCACTTTTATGTTTTCTATTCACCTTTCCTGTACCTTCTTCTAAATACACATACAGAATAAACTTATGATAATTAGCAACTGAAAAATTAATTGATGTAATATTATATTATTTAAATACCACTTTTAAATCCCCTTCCCCTGGGCTGCTAAAGCTATTTACAAGGTGATGACCTTTAAACTATTTCTCCCTACTAAGCTATTTGTGTTTTACTAGCACTACAAAGAGATCTTGTTACAATCCATATCTTTTTAATCTTTGTTTCCTTTTGTCCAAAATTCAACAGCTCATTTCAATGAACAGATATCTGCAAACTACCCTCTTTAATTAATTCTTACCTTTCCCTACTCTGCTTTCCTCCCCCCTCCCAACACACTAAATACATTTCACAAAATTGCTGAGCCCACAAAGGTGTTGAGCCTGATTATCTATTAAAAGCAAAGCTTGAAGCTCAAAATTAGAGTACTCGCAAGTTCCTAAAAATTAGAGTTGGGTTGAATCCACTATTTTACAAATCCAAATCTTGAATCCGAGACTTCATTTAACTTTCGAACCCTGAATATCGAATTATAATCCAAATCTTGGTAAGAACTACTAACTTAGAGGAAATAGTAATATAAAGTAATAAATAATAATATTAAATAGAAATAATAACTAAATATAACATCTTGGAAGAATGGTTGAGGCGAAAGATGGAAGTAGAAAGGATCTAATGAGAAGAAGACAGCAGGGAGAGTTGTTCTATAGGTGTTTAAAAGACTTGCTATGTATAAGAGAAGTGCCCTTGACGTGTAAGGCAGTGTGGTACAGGGCGTACTTTGTGCCCATTGTCACATATGCAGCAGAAACATGGACATTGAATGTAAGAGAAACTAGGAAAGTTGAGGCCATGGGAATGAAGTTTGTGAGGACCATATTAGGTGTCATGAGGAGAAACAACATTAGGAATGAAGTGATCCGGGAAAGAGTGGGGGTACAAGGAGTGCATGAGATTGGAGAGGAAACAAGATTGAAATGGTACGGGCATGTAATGAGGATGGAAAAGGAGAGGATGCCAAAAAAAATGTTGCAAATGAAGTATGTGGGGAAAAAGACTGCAAGAAAGGACCAGAAAGAGATGAGAGGAGCAGGAAACAAAGTGTGCAAGTGAGAGTAGAAGAATGGAAGAAATTAAAGGAGGAAGAATGGTGGAAGGATAGAGGAAGGTGGGGGCATTTTACTAAAATGACCCGACCACAGGCTGGAAACAGTTTATGATGATTATGATGATGATGATGATGAGAATGATGATAACTAAATGTTAAAAAAATGTTCTTATAATTATGTATTCACTATAACATGTATGCATTCAGTTGTGTGTTAAAGTACTGGTCTGGGGGCTGATTGTTGAGCTTGTCCTATAATAATGTTGCTTCTGAATAACCAACAGGCAGTATTAGAGCTTTAAAACAAATTGAAATTTAAAAATTGTAAAAAAGAATTCCAAGACGTTGAGTATTGAATCCAATATTTTCTTGAATCCCTGAATATCCATGAGGATTCAAGGTATTCGAGGGTCCCAGCCCTACTAAAAATAGCATGTAGTGCTAATGCTAAATGTTGCCAAACTCAAACATGTCTGTTATAAAGGGAACATACCATTTGATCTCTGGAACAGGCACTCCCTCTATTTCCACTGTCATTGTGACAGGCTCATCTGTCATGCACGAGCTGTCTTGCATCTTGGTCTTGATTTTGGGTGGGGCTGAAGTGAAAAATGAAAATAAAATTGTTATGAAATTATAATTTGTTAGCTAAATATGTCTTCAGTTTACACTATAAGTTTATAGATTTAATCTCTGTGATAGTAAAATAAAATGTTACCTACTAAAATAGTTTTGTGCTGTGTAAATATAACTTTCTTAAGTACATTTTTGTTTCTTTGAAATATATAGCAATGAAATACAATACAAATACAATTTAAAAAAGTAATGATATAATCACATTTAAAAAATGATTTTCTTTATGTATAAATGTTTTTACAGATAGTCCTATAAATATAAAATCTTAATTTCTAGGAACCAATATTAACTGTAAAATATATATGGTAAGTACGATAAAAAAATCTTTGCTTACTAGAATTATGTAGATGCATGTCTGATCCTGATATGTTAAGTTAATAATATTTTCTCACTGACTTCACTTGAATCTATTCATTTAACTACCCTTTTTATACAGGCAAACATTAATGAAACTTTTTAAAATTCACTTCCCTCCTTTTACCAGAAATTAAATAGTTTGTCACTAGCAAGTAGCAACCATTACTCAAATCTGAGACTACAAATCAAATTTAATTTATGTCCTAGTTTTAGATTAGACTGTTGTGAATACAGTAATAAAAACTTCTTACACAAAACTGACAACTGCTACAACACCTGGCGGCTCAGCAAGACTCCCCTACCTTTGACAATGAGCTCCAATTGTGCTGTGTCCACTCCCAGTTCATTCTTGGCAGAAACCTTGTACTTTCCAGCGTCGTCCACTGTGACACCCTTGATGATCATAGAGATGCTTTCCTCGTCCTCATAGAGGAAGCGAACGCGACCCCCTGCCTCCACATCCTTGCCATCTTTGGACCTGGGTCATTGTATCACACATTGTGGGACTTTTGAGTTTTGACTGTGTTTTTTCTTAGTTTAAAAAAATATTTTAGTTAGATATTAAATTTAATGTCACACACATTGGTGGGTGTGGGGTTTGGTTCTAAAGTTTGTCCTATATTTATGTTAGAGAAAACCACCAATAAGTAGTATGAGAGTTCTAAAACCAATTTAAACGATTTCAATTCAAAATTTGATTTTTTAATTTTGTTTTTTGAATCTCACATCTCAAATTATCCTTTAACATTTGAGGGATTCAAAAGTTTCATCCTTACTCACCATTTAACTTCGGGTTTAGGATAACCTTGCACTTTGAGCTCCAACATGGCAGACCCTCCAATGCTCACTTCAGTAGCCTCAGTCTCAACCACAACCTTGGGAGCCACTGGTTCTCTCTGGAGCTGGTTTATAGATCCTGTGCAAATAACAAGTCATTTGTGTCTGTGTTGACATGCAATGATTCAAATAAATAGGGATAAAATTGCTTTTAATTTTGCGAGCATGCTTTTATGTCAGTATGGGTTACCCACAAAATACTATTACAAACTATATTTCTTAGAGAAGCAACCCTTACCTCTTTGTCCAGCAGCATCAATGTAAGGTGTGAACTATGTTCTTTAATTGCAAAAGCAAAATCTATATCGTGTTTGTTCCCTTTTATCTGTTTCTATCTATAAATCTTTCCTGCACCTTTTTCCAAATATAATTAGATGTATTTTGTAATAGCTACAGCAGTAATAAACCATGATGATCATGACATTAATATTAAAAATGTGATATTTTTAATTTTGAAAAAATCTGTGGCAAGGCATGAGCTTTTTTAAGATATGACTAAAATCCTAAATCAAAGAGTGGTATCCAGTAATGAAAGAAATGTGCTTGGTGTTTCAGACAATCATTTAAGATACTCCTGAGCACTGTAGCCAAAAACTAGATTGGTGACACAGCGACTTGGTCTCACTCATATCAGTAAAACTTAGCATGGTCACACCTAAGAGTTTTCAGCAGAATTCCATTTCTACATTGAATGTAATAAGTCCGGAGTACATACTCATTTTATAAATTGGCATATCCTATTTTTAGATAAAAATGTTTGCCCTAATTTTCAGCTGTTACCAGTAGTATCACTAAATACTAGAACACCTTGATGATCCATAAAAAAGTAGATAATAAAATCTAGCTACTGGATATCTTTTCCATTTCATCTTCATTGGCAAATCAATGTGGCGATTGGTTTGCTGCAGTTTTATTGCCTATCCATTGAAATTTTTTTACATATTCTTCTGCCAACATTGTTCGTTATCTGATTCATGTAATTCATTCATGTAATCTAGTCTTGGTATCCCTCGTGAACTTCTCCCTACCATTTATTTCTGTATAAAGATTGTCCTATGATAAAAACTGACGAAATAACATCTTAATTGTTTGAGACTTTCATTTCCCCTTGAGTATCCCTCAGTAGAGAATCTAACCTTGCACAGTGAGCTCGGCACTGCAAGAGATCTTGCCAGTGGATGTAGAGGCCACGCATGTGTAGAGGCCCGCATCCTCAGGCTTCACATGTTGGAAGACCAGTGCTAGAGAATCCTCCTCATCCTGTCGAGGGAAAACAAATGTCCCGTCAATCCAAACAGATATCTTTATAATACAAGCATTGCATTGAAAATGACACAAAAATAGTAATTTTGGTATATAAAAAGTTTACTTGATCATGCCATGTCCATGTAGGAGTTAAGAGGTTTTACTAAATTCTAGAAAAACATGACAAACATCTCATTAGTGAAATATTTTAAATTTAGCAAATGTGACCAAAACAAATTTACCAATAACTTATTTCTGTCCCTTGCTGTAAATCAAACCCAGTATCCTAGATTAGTTGCTATAGTATGATTTTGCTAGGAAGAACAGTAGAAGTTAGTTACTAAAGTTACTACAGCAACTTTAATACATTCATACATCAAGTCATGTTATCTGCAGTTGCCTCTTTTGATATATATTATCACTACCTATACAAATAATATAGTGAAATATGTTCAATGTTGGCCACAATGAAATATGTTTGAATTTTCTCTGATGTTCTTCCAACCAAAATCAGGGTTTAGGTGCTATATGGTACTGAGTTATAAAGATTATTATTTTTAAAAACTCTGTTTGCATAGTATATAGACTATTCTATATAGTAATTGAGTCATTTTTTATTATTTTACTCAAGAACTTATTATACCTGGGTTACAACAAGCAGCTGGGACTTCCTGATTATTATGTACAACAATTTAACTTGTATCTTGTTTCACAAAGAGGTACAAAATTTAATTCACTTATAATTTCAATTATAGCTTTTGAAATATTTAATGTTTTGTTGGTTTCACAGATGCAAGATGTGGGCTAGTAGAAGCTTGGTGATTTTGACCAATGCAAGACAATTAATTGTAATTTTGTCTCAATGTGCAAAGAAAAAAGTAGTTTATAAAAATTATTTACCATAATTTTGAATATTTGATTCATTGTTTGTGCATAGTAATTTGTTTGAATAGAAATGTAAACTAATGTACCTAATAGCATATTGATGATGTTACCTTGAAGAGAACTTTGAATCGTTCCTCAGGATCATATGGTTGACCATCCTTAATCCAACTGAAACTAGGTTGCACTCCGGGCTCCAGCAATTCGGAAGTTTCCAGACCCACAAAGCTGTTCTTTTCATCTAAATCAACCATTAAAAAAACACCTTACTCTAATGCGATTACTTTTAAATGCCAAACAAATTTGAGGTCAACCAGATTGGTGAATTGTCGGGCAAATTAATGAAATGTTTTACCAAATTTGTTTGAACATTACTGTGTTATATGTCACATTAGGGTTGTCATAACTTTAGAATTTTTAGATAACAGTGGACACTAAAACGCTTGTACCTTGCAACCACTTAACATACTAAGATTGTATATAAATTAGGGATGCCTAGAGGAGGTAAAGAAACATTTGGAAACTTCAGCACCTTCTTTGAACAATAAAACCTTGAATAAGATGTGTGTAGCAAAAGCTACTATTATTATTTAACAACCAATATGCCTACCTGTTGAATCTATCCCAAGCTTGTCCTACCTGTGACAGTGACTCTGGCCTCACAGCTAGATTCTCCAAACTTGTTCTTGGCAACGCAGGAGTAGTTGCCAGCGTCCTGGGGCTGCACATCAGCTATCACCAGCTCGTAGAACCCAGAGTCAGCCTTCTCGTTCACAATCTGAATACGCTCGTTGCTGGCTGTGATTAAGTCTCCATCCTTGAAGCTGGAATGTGTTACATGTTTTGTTTTATGGCCGCTGTATTAGTTGGTCCCTAGCCATCTATAGGGTATAATATTGTATTTATTTGAATGAAAAAAATAATAAACAACTTTCATCTTGTGCTGCTTACAAATTTGTATTCTGTTATGAAAATGGTTAAAACATTTCTGATTCTTAAAGATGAGGTAAACAACTATAGTAAACTGACTAAACTCCCAATTATTCATATTTATGCTATCCAGCTTGCGGTTATCCGGGCATGGTTCTTAAAAAATATGCTAGTGTACAGAAGATTTTTGTATTTTTTTAATAAAAGAAGTAACTAGGCAGTAAATGTGATACTGTGAACAGAGCTTAACAAGTTTTCACCACAGCCACAACCCTTACCACATGTAACTTTCTCTTCAAACTTGAGAAAAATGATAACTGTCATAAGAAAAAATATCAACATAGGTTAAATCAGAAAATAATGCATGATTGTCGATTATTTCACAAAAGAGATGCAGGTGTAATAATACCATACAAAATGCTCTATATTTTTATACATACCTATAAATGACTGACTATCCATGTTATAAATACAGTTAATATGTCAACATTAGAGAAAAAGTTGTGTATTCGATTATTTGTGTTTTTCAGTTATCCATCAATTCTCCAGTACCAATTAAGTCAGATTAGAGGGAGTTTACTATTTTACATTGGCTTACATGGCGTATGCTTTGTAATATTTGAGATGTATGATCCAGGTTTAAATGCATAGTTTTACTTAATTGTGATGATTTGGTATGGGAATATTGAAAGAATCAAGATTAATTTTATATAAAGTTAATAACACTTTCTACTGTATCTTTCAACTGAGATTTTAGAATAGGTTACATTTTACTCCAATCCCTTAAATTGTTAAATAAAATATGTATTCAAATTACTTTTGCCACCTTAAGAAATAAATATAGTGAATTTACAAGAAATGTAAATATTAATTTATAAAAACTCTTCTTCATTATTAAATTTATAACATCATGAATAGTATAGAAATAAATTCGTTTCATATTGAAGCACGTTTTCTCTTTTAAGAATTCTCTCATTTTACTCTCACTCCTGAAAAGTCTCAATGTAATGAAACCTAGGTTGAGAGATTGGTTGTTAATTTGATTTTCTTTAAGTGAAAATAGTTAAGCTTTATATTCAGGTGTCTTAATCATCACTAACAATTTATTTATAGCTACGGTTTTGATTAATTATAAAGTAGAGCTATACTAGTAGCTACTCACAATTGAAGGGCAGGGTTGGGTGAGCCCTTCACTTTGATCATAAAGCGCAGGAAGGTGTTCTCCAAGAGTTCTGTGTCCTTCAGTTTTACTAGAAACAAAGGGGCGTTTGCTTCTGCACGAAGCTGCTTCTCTTCAGCAGTCACTACACACACAATGCATTAAGAGCTATGAACATTTTATGGTATCTTACAGTATTCTTTCCTAAATTTTACTTAGGAAAAATATGGTTACTTGACAAATATAAAAACATTGGAATCTTAGCTCGCATAGAGCAGTGCCTTTATGAGCAAACATACTCATTTGTTTAGGGATTAGTTGATAAATAATAAAATTAAATAATAACTTGACTAGTCTAGAGAATAAATAGATTTTAATGCATATGAAGCTATGACAAGCCTAGCGAGCCGATAGTGGAAAATATATGGCTTGAATAAAAAATTGACTCAGACCACAGGCTGGAAACAGTAGTCGATGTAAAGATTGTATTTCTCAATAAGTATAAGTGAATTGCTCCTTGGGTGCTATGTAGTAAACAACCATACACCTTAATTCAAGTTGAAACAAATTAAGGGTTGTCTTATGATAGTTTAATAAATTGAATGGGGGCTTTACATGTAAAGAAAGACCTTAGTAATAAACTGAAAGCAAATCAAAGTGTAGTTTTGTTTGTTTACACACCTTCTAGAAAGGGTGTGGTTAATTTTGTTGACCTTCAAAGCTGTTGGGATATTAGAGAGTGTTGGCTTCAGTCATGATGACGTATATTTACACGATCAATTAGTAAATTAATAAATTTAATAGATAGTTTAATATCCAGTAGTTAAACTAAATCATTATTTGTTTCCCCTTTTATTCAAGTCCTCCCATGATGTCATCCTAAATCAAACAAGTCCTCAAACTATTAAATATAATTTTACAGTAATTATGTTACAATATTTTATAAAATAAACTCACTTCTTTTATTCATACAAACAAATTGTGTTTAATAACAACTATTAATGTTTTAGAACAATCTGTAACTCACATTCTTGTACAACAAGCTGTGCCGTGCAGGTAGAGTTGCCGACACTGTTAGACGCCCGCGCTGTATAAATTCCAGTGTCGCTCTCCCTGGTGTGCATAATTTCCAAACGGAAGTTGGTGTTGTCATTTTTGGAAGAGGCCTGCACTCGGTCTGCCAACCTATCATCCATTGGTCGGTTGTCTTTCAACCACGTCAAGGTAGAGGGTGAGTCTGAGGTGAGCTCACACTCAAACACCGCGTTTTGACCCGCTGGAGAGGATCATGCATAGGTTTAGGTAAATATATAATTGTTAATGTTCAAGACTCAAATGTGTCAACTGTCGCCAACACTAGCCAAAATGAATGCAGCATTGGCTAACCTCACATTTTAAAGGTCTACCAAGTACTTTAATCAGAGCACTTGATAGGGAAACTGTCTCTTACAACTACCACCATGCTGGCTTGACACTGTATTATTTTTATTATAATTTTTCACCACATACCCATGTGGGTTAAACATACATATAAATTGCACTAATGGAATAGGAATGCAGAAGGTAGATTTTAGAAGCAATGTACCCGCACGAGCATAGAGGAAGAGTTTGAAGCCATCAAGGTAAAACCACTCTGAATACAAGTGACCGAGATTCAAACCCTGATCTTCCTGTCATTGGGAATACAACAGATCATGTGATCACCATTGCAGGTTTCACATTGTACATTGCAGAAATGTCTTGTCCAGTTTTGTTAGCATTAATTGTTTAAAATTGCAGGAAATATTAATTAGTAATATTTCCGAAGTGCAATTAATTTTGTCAATACTAGGCGAATGCTGGACATTGGTCGTGACATATTGATTCAAATATGTATGTATCAGTAGTTATATAATGAGGGAACATTGTTTTAAATAGTGATTAAATTTCATGAACAAAAAATTATCTTATCCACGTTTGAGGCCGTAACAATCTTTTCTATGATCGAGGCCTAAATAATCGTAGTCATGACTGAGCTTTTATTGTGAGATGAAATGGAGGACCTACAGTTAAACGTGGAATCCTGGCATTCCACACATTCACAAGTTGTGATTAATACACATCTTGTCAGAGGTGAATGAAGGGTTTGACAATCAGATAAATCTATGCCGGGACCAAGAAATGAACCCTGGACCCTCAGCACAGAAGTCTGACACCCTACCCCTAGACTTCCAGGTCACCTATGTCAATTGTTGATAGGCCCTAATTAATCATATTATGATAGTGGCATCATTGTGATGCTGGATTTTATTTAAACTGTTTTTCTTTTAAATATTTATTCTAGCACCACTAACATGCACAAATGACCAAATTAGCCAGAGTTTTAGAAAATGTAGAACTAAATTTGCAATGTACTAACAAAACACTATGATTCTATCACCTATCTAAAGTTAGTTTCAAAGCATATAGATAGAAATATAGAGTATTAAAAAGAAATTTAGAAAGAAAGAGCCTTAATATTTAAGAGATAAAAAGCACTGGCTTACACATGTGCATAAAAAGCAAGCATTGCAAAGTTTAAGAAATAACTTAAAAAAATGTATGTAGTATTGGGAAACACCATACCCAAAAGGTTCATCACATCTCACCTCAGGGTTACGAATGCTAAGTAAATGTATGAGTATATGATTTCTGAGGAAAGAAAAATATAAAGTTTATGAATACAAAATTCAAAAAGTTATCAAAACATTATTTGTCAAGTTTAGTAGGCTTATGTACCATAAATTAAATATGTTTTATTTATTTTTTATTTACTTTAAATAGTTGAGTTGTCAAAATTCAATGGTAAATTCTAAATCATAATACTACACACAAAGCTTCATTATTAACAAAGTCTTAAAATCAGAGAAAAAAGTTTGTTTGGTTGTTAAGAACTCAATAATCTCTTTAAAATGGGCCTTTATTAATAGTGTGATCAGTTACAGAAACAAAATAGGACTATTTTTAGGTGTAATTACTCAACCCCGTGCATTTTCATCTATGCTTGGACTATTTAAAAATATTAATTTAATTGTTTATAAATTCAAAATAATGTTTATAAGTCCTCGCCTTTATATTGTAGTAGTGTGTATAACTTGTACCTTTACAGAATTAATGAGTTCACACATTCATAGAATTAATTATTTGTCATATGTTTTGGGAGTGTGGGGATATGTCAACATGTAAGGAGTACTTTTGACACATTCCACTCACGTTCAAGACTGGAACCTTCGATGGTCTTAGTAAAAACTGGTCTTCCATCCAAGGAAGTGGAGGAAATCATCTTGAACACATTCCTAGACTCGTTACCCCCTTCGATGAAGTTTGATTCTTCCATCAAAGCCGAAGAAGAAAATGCGACACTTTTAGAAGCTGAAAAGTTACTTGATGATTCCATGTAGGCTTCTTGACTACTTGACATTGAAGAAAATTCTGAAGGACAGATACAACATGTTCAGGAAGGACATGATTGACTAGTATCCCATTTTGGTTCTTTACCCTTTCGATTTTTTTAGCATGATGTTGCAAGTTATATTATATAAACATACATTTAATTATTGCCTAGAATGCTTGAAATAAGTAGTTTAAATCATGGCCATACTATAAGTTGTGTGTTTTGGTCGTTCAAACCTTTTATGTATTTGGAAAGTATTATCACTAATAAATTTTGTGTGTGCCTCCTTAAGGTATACTTTTTTGTGTCAAAATAAATAAAATATTGCTCAAGTAGAAATATTAAATGAAGAGAAAAAGTTTTCATTAAATTTGAGGACACCCTTAACAGATATTCAAGAACAGTTGAGGTAATTGTATGAATAAATTGACCTCTATATTTCTACTGGAGAAATATTCAATTAATTTTGGCCAAGAAAGTATTTTGCTCTAAAAACTGAAAAAAACACTAACCTTTTCTCGCACACCTTACATTCCCACCTTAATGCCTAGGCTATAGTCTTGTTAGCGTATAGTAAAATTCATAACACCAACAAACACTTTTTTTTAATACTTAAAATGGTTTCAAGAAGAATTTAATGGAATAAATTATTTGCCCCTAAATATGGCCTTGGTTTAGATACAGTGTGAGTAATTTTCATAAGAAAGACCTTATCCGGATGCCATAAAAGCTACTAGATCTACTTTCACGTATTCATCTGTCAAGTGTGATCTGCAGCTGTCACTTTTGATAGATCTTATCAATACCTATAAAGTAATACTAATAATATAGTAAAATGTTATCAATATTGGCTGACAAAATAGAAAAGTGTGTATTTTCTAAAAGGTTCTTCACATAAAAATTTGACTGTAGGTGTATGTAATATTAGAATGGTTTATGCACTGATACATTCAAAACAAACTTTACAATTTAAAGAATTGAAATATCATAATAGATTGTATTTTAATAACTTTGGAAACATAAGAGCTTTATTTGAAAATAAACCATTCTCCGTTTTATTAGTAATATAGTTGAAAGATAATGCATATAATATGAAGATTTTTTTTTCTTATCTCATAATCTATAAAATATAAATAAACAAAAATCCTAAAAAGAAAAAATATATAGTTCAATAAATAAACAAAAATAATAATATAAATAAAAAAGACACAGCAAAAATTTTGCCAAATAATCCAAACATGAATCAAAATACTAGATTTCATCTAGTCATTTCAATTCATTTAGTTGAGGTAACTTATTTTATTTGCATTTTCTGAACCAACTGATTATATCAGCACATAACTTATAAACCAACTTAAATCTTGAACAGACACAACATCCAACACCCGGCATTTAACTGATTAACGTTAAAGGGAAAATCCTCTGTTCACCAATAAAACATTTTTCGGTCATGCCAGTAAATGAACACGGGACCCTTTGCTCACTAAACAGACTGAGCTAATTTGTCGGACCTCATCTAGTCAAAACACTTTTTATTAAAATATGTTCTTATTTTCATACAAATATTCTTTGATATTGACAAGGTGTTTGCTGTGTCCACGAAAAAATGTTCACAAAAAAAATATATATTTTTTTTTTGCTCTAAAAAGGATCTTTCTCGTGTATATTTTATCAAACAATATAAAAGTAAATAAAAATATTTATTTAATTTTTATGAATAAATAAATATTAGGTACTTTTAAATTGAGGGATCCTACATTCAACATTCACAGTAAAAAACAACAAATATACTGAAATCTAATTACTATGATATTAAAGAGTTCTTAATTGCATGCAGCCTTAGCATTTGATATCTAATACTTTTTTAAAAATCAATACTCCCAGCTGAGAGCATCTAAAAAGCAGTTGCAAGATACAAGCGATTCTGAGTCAACTCAGAGTAAAATGTAAGTCCCAAGGACTAATAGCTACATCATGTTAGGTGCCTGAAAAAATTCAATGGCATAGTTATATTGCAAAGCAATCCCAATGTGACTTGACATATCATACATGCAGCATTTGAATATAATTTAATTTTTAAATTGGGTAATTTAAAGCAGCATTAGCCTCAAAATGTAAGAAGCTAAGTTTTGCAAGAAAGAGAGATGAGAGCAGTGAAAAGTTTAGAAAAAAGTAACGTTCGTAGAAAATGCGATTTCTCAGAAAGTTAACCAGTATTTGTTCAACTAATAAAATTAATTGTAACACTTTGTAAACAGTATGGAATCTAAGAGCTGTTAAAATATTTTATTGTGTTTCCTTACCTTGTACACTAGATGAAGATGATGATATCCTTTTTGTTTTCACACTAGAGTATTCCGCCATTTCTGTGTCGTTTTCTGCTCTAACTTTAACTTTTTTACTAAGTGTGTTTGTTGATTCAACTTCTACTTCTTCTTGATTCGTGATAGGTTGAGGTTGGGAAATATTTACCAAGTCAACTGTTTCAAGAAGAGGAGTTTGCTCAACTGTCTTTGGTTCATGTACTGGCTCAGCTGGTTTTGATGCGGATGCTGTATCTGCTGATTTTGGTGCAGGTGTTGGTTCAATTGGTTTTGGTGCAGGTGCTGGTTCAACTGGTTTTGGTGCAGGTGTTGGCTCAACTGGTTCTGATGTTGGTTTGATTGGTTTTTGTGCAGGTTTTGGTTCAACTGGTTTTGGTGCAGGTGTTGGCTCAATTGGTTCTGGTGTTGGTTTGATTGGTTTTTGTGCAGGTGTTGGTTCAATTGGTTTTGGCACAGGTGTTGGTTCAACTGGTTTTGGTTCAGGTGTTGGCTTAACTGGTTTTGGTGAAGGTGTTTGTTCAACTAGTTTTGGTAAAGGTGTTGGCTCAGCTGGCTTTGGCACAGATGTTGGTTCAACTGGCTTTGGTTCAGGTGTTGGTTCAATTGGTTTTGGCACAGGTGTTGGTTCAACTGATTTTGGTTCAGGTGTTGGCTTAACTGGTGTTGGTGAAGGTGTTTGTTCAACTAGTTTTGGTACAGGTGTTGGTTCAGCTGGCTTTGGCACAGATGTTGGTTCAACTGGCTTTGGTTCAGGTGTTGGTTCGATTGGTTTTGGCACAGGTGTTGGACTCAACTGACTTTAGTGCAGGTATTGGTTCAACTATCTGTGGTTTAGGTATTGGCTCAAATGGCTTTGGTGTATGTGTTGGCTCGATTGGTTTTGGTGCAAGTTTTGCCTCAACTGTCTTTGGTGCAGGTGTTGGTTCAACTGATTTTGGTTTAATTGTCAGCTCCACCGGCTTTGGAGTTGGTGTTGGTTCTACTGGCTTTGATGCTGGTGTTGGCTCCACTGGTTTTGGTGTAATTGTTGATTCTACCGGCTGTGGTGCTGGTGTTGGTTCTATTGATTTTGATGTAAATATCGGTTCTACAGACTTTAATGTTGGTGTTTGCGCCTTAGTTTTTTGTGGCAGTTCTTGTTCAGCTTCTAGGTCTGTTTGCAGTGAAGTTTCTTCACTACTTGATAGGTCAAGTACTTTTAGTGAGTTGACAGTTATTTCAGTTTCTTTTGGAGGGTTTTGTTCTTTCACCGGTTCTGGTAGAGCTTGGATCTGAAGGTCATCTGCAGCGTGTTCAGCAAGGGCGACTGAGGAGGGAAAATCAATAGAATTAATAAATGCAAACATGATTACTATTAATAATAATAATAATAATAATAATAATAATAATAATAATAATAATAATAATAATAATAATAATAAAACAAAAAGATTAAAAGGCTAGAAACTAGCAGAATAAACATATTTGAGTATACTTACTGACGTCAGAGGCGTATTGGCGTATTTCCTTTAGCCAAGCTTCTTTGATGTTTTCTTTGTGAGCAGTGAGAGTCAAAGGAAAATTTCCAAAATACGGAGTTTTGTGATAGAGCTCAAAAACCTTTTGATTTTCCTTGTGGTCCTTAACTTCAACTTCTGGAAGCTAAAATAGAAACATTTCAGATTGAATATAAGTGATTGAGTTCAATTGTCCATAGGCAAAAGAAGCATAATTTATTATATATAAAAAATAAAACTTGTTTGTATATGATTCTAAATTATCAGTACATATGGAAAGTTTGTGTAATATAATTAAAATATATTTTATCTTTAAAAACTTAGTTACCAATTACACTGTTTTATATTACATAAATATAAAAATGAGGTATCATACTTACTCTTATTATATCTTTCAATATAAATACTGATCTGTCATCAGAAATCCTTTTTACTTTACAGATGAGAATTCGTGCCTTGAATAGAAATATATATCGTTCTTGGCACTTTCCTTCTTTATCAGTAACGGTGAACCACTCCTATAAAGATATGTAAACAAGAAGTTGAACATTTTCAAATATATGTTTTTAAAATATAACAATAATAAAATTCTATTTGTTGTATCTTACAAATTGAATTAAAGCCGAGTGAGATATTTTGACCACATAAAGATCGCAATTTTAATTGTAATCACTCACATAAAGATCGCAATTTTAAATATAATCGACATCATAGTTTTAATAGTTTGTTCCTTATCCAGATTCTAACACAAATCACCTTGTGATGATCTCAAGGTATAAAACTGGTATCTTAACGCTGGTCATCATCGGTCAGGCTGAATCCAGCAGCATGAGAGCTAAATGTGTGTTTTGTGTACAGTTACAATATTCCATGTTTAGACAATACACCTCTTGTTGAACATGTAAACAGTTGTTAACTGGATAAGCATGAATGAAATGTAAAAAGGCTAAATGAAGGTTCAGGGAACATTGTTCGATTCCAGGTGGAACTTAAAATAATTTAGTATATACGTTTATACTATAACATATGTACGGTAAAGGCTATATAGTAGTTTAGTGTTTGTACTAAGCTGTTCATGTGCTACTGTAGGAAGTTAGTTATTTTTATCTATTTAGGGTATTTAATGTACACTTTCTGAATTGATTGATTATATCAGCACATGAGAATTTCAATGAGCAAGAGCAAAAGGGCCAACCAATTTTTCCGGGTAAGGTACTTTCACATACCTTCCAGGGTTATTTTACATTTCACAATCAACATGGAACCAACGGCTTTACCTCCACTCCAAAGGAAGCCGTGATGTGGATTTTTATCACTCAAGAAAAATCGATCGACTCCAGCTGGGTATGAACCCACGAACATTGGGTCCTGAGAAGAGCACTTTACCCCAAGAACACTGAGGTCAATGTTAAGTTAGTTCCTAAGTTGATTGGGGGATGTCATCCCATGTTTATAAAATGGGCAAAATGTAGCTACTGATTTTTTTCAATCCTTCCCAATTTATTTGTAATCTGTTTAAACATTTGCCAATTAATGCCCTAAATAAGGTTTTTTCATGAAGAACAAACAATGTTCCACATTATCAATGACAATAATAATGATCTAAAAATCTAAATGTCCAGTTGATAGATGGAGTGTTGGAGGGAATAGGAATTATTATTACTATTTAAAACACAATTTTTGTATCCTTTAATTAGTGTAATTTCAACACTGATTACAACCTGATAATGGTAGTTGTTAAATCAGTGAGTTAATTTTAATATATATATGAGTAATTCTGGTAGTAACTTATTCCTAAAGAGGCCAATCAAACTAAAGGAAATTATATGCCCTCATGGTCTTGAAATGGCGAGTAGACTCACGTGGCGGAGGAGTCGTCCAAGCTTGTGGATGTTCCCGTGATAGCCCTCAATACTGCTAGTAAACTTAATATCATCTGCCCGGTGGGGCACCCCTAGCATCAACTCTAGTGCCTTCTGGAGATCACTAGTGTCTTCGCCTAGTCGAGAAGAATACTTCACCAGCTCCTGTAAACATACCAGGACACCAAACATTATATGGAACACAGATTGATTTTTACTCAGGAAAAATCAAATGCCAGTACTATCATCAACCTTAACTACCTACAGTACAATACAGTACAGTTATCATACAAAGAGCCTTTTAGAATATTAAAAAAAAAATTGCTGTCAACATTGATAACAAGTTACTATTTTATCAGTTTATTTTATAAGTATTGATAATAGTTATAAAAAATGACAACTGCAGATCACATAACTTGACACATGGATATGTGAAAGTAGATCTTGTAAATTTTATAGCTGTTGGATAAGTACATTTCTATGAAAATTGGATTGTAAATAATACCATTCATTCAGAAAACCTCTGATGAACTGAAAATATATGTATATATAACCAGGCCCACCAAGAGGGGGACCCAAGGGGGGCAAAATTCCCGGGCACCAGGGGGAGCCCGGCTCAGCTTCGGGACCTTTTCTTCTCATTTTGGACTTAAATGTAAACTTTTTGCGAAACAGATGAAAAATGAAATATAATACAACATTTAAATTAAGTACACTAATTACCACCATTTAAACTTGAGTGGATGAGCCATAAACAAGAATAAAGGTTACGCCATTAAGGCTATTGAAATGTTGATAACATAACAGAAGAAGTCAAGTACCTTAAAGTGAAACACAAGACAAACCTTTCTAAATCTACTATGCAGTCCCTAAAACTGCTCAACAAAATAACATAACTCAATATTGTACATTTATTTCCGAATGTATGCTTTGCGCACAATCAACACACTCCCGGTTTCTGTTGCACAAGCAGAACTATCTTTTAGTGTGCTTATCAGAATAAAGAACTGCTTGAGATCAACAATGGGTCAACAAAATCTAACGTATCTGGGAACACTATCCATTGAATCAAGACTTGCACGAACATGGAATTTTGACTCCATCATTTATCAAAAGTTCGCTGATATAAAAGCTCGAAAGGCGAATTTTAAATGCCAGCTATATTTTAAGTTGTTAAATCTTAGCTAAATTGTTGAATTTAAAAAGGAGAGCCTGATAAATCAAATATCCGTTCAAAGGAATCAAAAGTTAAGCCTTTTATTTTAAGTTATTTCATACCATTTTTTAATTTAAAATATGTGTTGCAAATGTGTTCGTATGTACGTTGTTTTTCTGAAATATTATCCTACACAATTGGATGGTAACTAAGTTGTCACGGGAGAAACTTCTGGAATAATTTTCTTAAAATCGTTAAAAATTATGTAATAGTTTTGCTATTTATATAACAGTATAAGCTCTGAAAAGTGCACTGTCTTTGAGGGTTTTTTTGAGGGGTCTGAAAATCTCGAAGGCACTGATTATAACTGTCGGATGTCGTATTATGTCACTTTGAGAAAGTCACATGTTTGTATCATGTTATCTGGACTAATTTAGTTTTGATATTCACACTTTTGTTTAAAACAAATGTATGTGTGTTATTTTGAGAAAGTTAGTAGAGTGCTTCTCTATTTGGACGGAATTGTTCCTTTCATTTAGTTGCCTTATTTGGTCCAAGATAAATGTATCTGAGAAAGATGAGAATATTACTATGGAGACTATTCAGGCATTAAACAGCTTACCCTTTTACCTGAGCTATTAACGTTTACCAATTTTGGTTACAAGTTGTCTCGCATAAGGCCAACCCCTCGTCCAGGTCGGGGGAAACGTGTTACGGCATGAAGTAGAGGATTGTCTGCGAGGGTGAAATAAGGAGGGGACTATGCTGTGTGCCCCGTGAAGGATATTCTGCAGAAACTCTTAAAAGTGATGGCTAACGGGTCTCTGGTTAAGTTACGATACACCCAGCAAGCCAGAAGTGGTTATTTAACTTGCTTGCAAGAACGTGACACAAAGCCTAGGAAAGGATAGATTTAAAGGACACTGAACCGGGAAAGAAAATGGACAGCGGATTGCTAATTTGAACATAAGGACATTTACGGGGAAAATGGAGGAATTGGTGGGATTAATGGGAAGGAGGAAGCTTGATCTACTAGGCATGTCGCAAAAAAAAATGGAAAGGAGAAGAAAAGAAGGATTTGAAGAATGATTTTAAGTTGCATTGGATTGTAAATTAGGAGTGAAGAAGGAATTGAGTGGGAGTAGTGGTGAGGTAAGGACTAAGAGAGGAAGTGACGGAAATAAATGACATAATCATGAAGGTGAAATTAGGACTGAAGATAAGGCAGTGGAGGTGGTGGACGTGTATGTCTCACAGGTGGGCTTCTCAGTGAATGAAAAGGAGTTCACAGAATATATACAGAAGCAACTGAGAATGCAAAGTCTAATAGTCATGGGTGACCTCATTCCCCATGTTGGGACAGAAAGGCAAGACTATGAGTAGGTTCTAGGAATAGATGGTTGGGGAAGCAGGAACGGGGAGGGTGAGAAGTTGCTAGAACTGTGCAAGAGGAATGGATTTATGATAGAACATACTTGTTTTCAGAAGAGAGAAAGTCATAACTGGCGAGTCCCTGGATAGTGCTCACCAGGTGCTGGTGGATTTGAATCCTGGTCGGGTGTACTCAGGGTGTTTTTCCTAAATGGTGTCCCACTCTCCCTCCAAGCATTTAGGGGTTTATTTAATTTACACTCAATCTTCCTCAACCTTATCCAATCAGTATAAATATGCTAATAAGCCAAATGGGTTGCAAGACGTATTGCATGAAATATATTAGTCATGGTTGATGTTTCGCGGCCTTTTAGTAGTCTCGGTGACAGCAAGAGTCGAGTTACTGTCGGTGAATCCTTATGTAGTATCTCAATGCTCGCGGGCCGACTGCGGCCTGTGGGCGGCTCTTGAAATAGCACTCTGAATCAGGTCACCACTAGCTCGCCGAGGAAACAAGCCCGCTGACCCGTATGTTTGCTTCATATACACATCTCAAATCAATTCTCGTGTTTTGATAGCGACGTTATGTTCACAAACTGTGAACGCCTGTATACTGTTACACGTCGTGCTGCTTTATTTTGTGCACAAAGTATTAATACCCGTTCGGGTCTATCCGCATATTTAAACTACTGTGGTAGAAAATGAGTCCACATTTTTGTGTAGTGACTAATGAGAGTGGTAAACCACTTAGGAAAAATCGCACTCAGTACACCTTGACGAAGATTCGAACCTCGACCTCTCAGTCACTGGCTGAATAGACTAGACGAGATTGACGCCTTTGTCCACGTGCCCACCGTTGCAGATCGGTTTAATTAAACCTCTCCATTGAACCGATATAGTTGACTCAGTGTTAGCACATTTGACCAGTGGTTTTAATCTCAGCCCGATGCAATGAGAGTTTATTTCTCTCAATCAGGAGGTTTCCATCCTTTTTTTTCCAGGTGAAGTTCAGTGCAGATCCTATTGCTTAGCCTTTCATTCCCTTATGTATTTATTTATTTATATTATACCAAGTACAAACGTATCATCTATGGACTTTTTTTATTGTCAGCGCGTCTTACTACCCATTCGGGTTACACGCTTATGTGCTAATTACGCTAATGGGTTAAGGTTGAGGACGGTTGAATTTACAGGAAATGTACCCGTATTTGCGTGGAGAGAGAGAGAAAGAGAGAGTGTGGGAAACTACACAAACACGGACTGTGAAGACGCGAATACAATATCTCCAGATCACGGACTACGGACCAATGGATACGGAATCTGTTGACGGGGCTTTTTAACAGTGTCAAAAATTTAACTTCACAGCTAAAAACTCCGTAAGATGGGTAATCCGCAAGAGTTTGATGCTACAAATACAGATTTATCTGTCTAAAGGAACCTGATCCGTACTCAGTCCGCATCAAGATCTTTCTACAGACTCCGTAACCGAAGGCCCGTGGTTCGTAATCCTTATAAACATTATTCGCGTCCACATGGTCCGTAGCCTTAATCACGTGACCGTGCCAACCAATGGGTTAGCCAGAGCGTCCAATTAAACACTGACTACAGCAAGAATCAAGCGCCAAATAGTCAGCTGAGTAAAAATAACTAAAAATCACTTTTTTTTTCTTCTTTAGAAAACGTCCAGGACATACTTGAAATGTAGGTTAAGTAAAATCACATTATAAAACGTCAAGGCCATACTTGAAATGTAGGTTAAGTACAATCACATTAGAAAACGTCCAGGACATACTTGAAATGTAGGTTAAGTACAAAAAAACCACCCTCAGTACACCCGGATTTTATTATTAGAATTGATTAGGTGTTCACATGGGTTCACACCAAAAGTTTAGAGCTTTACTTACGTTGAACTCCAAATCACTGACTAGAGAAATTATTCCCAAACGGGTTTATTTAGGGTGCTATCTCAAGTTATGTCCAGATGAATTCTGGTGCAATAATTTAGAATATACATTCAAACTCTTTTTTTAAGACAATTTTTTTGAATACTATTTTTTTCCCCTTGTATTTACTTAACGCTAAGCTTATTACCAACGTAATATATGAAGGGATGAGAAAAGTAGTTAGAAAGAAATGCACTTGTATTAGTGTGGTGAGAGGGGAAAATATAAAACCAGTGACAATCACAATCCGGAAAAACCACTCCCGGTTCACCCTGCCTAGGTTTGAACCCCGACCTACCGGTAAACGGTAACCAAGCGCGATTCACCAAAGTTTAATCCCCTGAACCACTCGAGGTCTTGATGACTAATTAGTGCTGGCGGCACTGGAGCGTGGGAAGACAATAACAGAATAAAGAGTGACAGGGCTACTCACGCTAGCCTGCAACAGCCGCCAGGGAAAATAAGCAACAGCCCAGTCAAGATGTGGCGATGACGAAACCAGCGTTTTGGTGTGTTATTTGTTTCTCAGTACTGCTGATGAAGTGCTTAGACATGAGACTCTACTGCGCAGGAACGCGGGATGGCACAGGGGTTGGTATTTTAGCGGGGGTAGAGTAGGGAAGTTATATATACCTTTATTGTATTAAGGTGGGGTGGAAAGGGACGCGAGAAAAGGCCAGTCCAAAAAGTTTATATGCCCTAATTTTATTACGAGTGATCTTATCTGACAGCTAGAACAAATTACTAGATCTACTTTCATGTATTAATTCGTCAAGGTATATGGTCTGCAGACACGGTGATATCAACAGTTGTTGAATATAGGTCATGAGCATTGCGGCATTAGATAATAAACTATTTAAATGAAGAGGAAAAGTTATAATTAAATTCTAGGACACCCTTGACAGATATAAACAACCGTTGATATCATCATGTGATAGAACTTAAATTATATTCTTCTACTGGAGAAATATTTGATTTATTTTGGACAAAGAAATGTTGGATGACATGCAATAGACCTAATTTCACAAGACCTAAAGTTTAGGAGCTTATACTTTAGGTATTATAAAATTATGTCGAGTGAAGTTAGGTCTTGTGAAGTTAGGTCTTGTGAAGTTAGGTCTTGTGAAGTTAGGTCTTGTGAAGTTAGGTCTTATAAAATTTAGGTCTTATAAAATTTAGGACTTTAGGTCCACTGCCTGTTTGAACAGTTAAGGATATTTTAAAGTAAACAAAGAAAAATGAATTTTAGGACCAAAGCTTTTAGGTCTAGTAAAGTTAGGAGCAGTGAAGTTAGGTCCTATGGGGTTTAGTTCTAATAGAGTTAAGATATTGGGCCGTTAAGGCTTATAAAGCTAGGTGTAATAAATGATAACTTCCATCTAATTTGAAATATTCGGTTCCATCATGACCATCAAATAAACAACATTAAATTAATCCATCACCCCCTAGATTTTAGAACCCATGACCTTGCCTTGAGGGCTATGGGACCTGGGGTTGAGGGTTCATGTCAGGACCTGCATAGGTTGCGTACAAGGGAGGTAGGGAGCCATTGTGATTTTCCACATCACGCTATAAGGTATAATATTAGATCCCTACTTTAATTCTATTTTAATAAGATTTTAATTCTATTTTTAATTCCATGCCACCATCTCTAATTGCCGTGAGGTTTAGAGGATGGAGGGAATGGAGCCAGGGGTTAAAGGGGAAGGGGGTGGAAAGTCTGTCGAGACCTGCACAGGTTTATGGAGCTGTCAAGGGTAATCCACCATTATGGGCTCAGAGACCTGCACAGGTTTATGGAGCTGTCAAGGGTAATCCACCATTATGGTCTCTGGGGTTCGGGGCAAAACCGGTCAAAGATAACGTTAATAGTATCAAAAAGGGAATTCTGCCGCAAAAACTAGTGTGTCAATATGGAGAGAAAGGTAAGTTGAAGGGAAAAAATTCCATAACCTTACAAGGAAACGCGGGTAATTTACTGTTATGGGGTCAGGGTGTTGAGGATGTGGTGTGGAGGAGGTATTCAGATTAGGTCAAGTGCATCGGCATTCTCCTGGAGAGAGAATATAAACTTGTTGCTGGGCGTAGGGAATTCGTCACGAGGTCGCGTTGTTGGGCTTAGGGGTCTGGCTTCACCTCTGCTTATAAAGTATAGTTAGTGGCCATCTTGAATAAAAACATCTCACCTCTTTTGGTGTCTTGTAGGGAAGAGTTTCTGTTGATGGTTATTTTACTAACCAGCTGTCAAGCGTATATTTACGTTTTTTTAAAGATCTGACCTATTTTTGTGTAACTAACACTACTATTATACTAGCAACAGGCCACTACTGTTTTACCACTGATTCTCTTCTCCTTACACAACCTTTCACAACCTTGTATTAACTAGCAATTCTGTTAAAATTTGATATATGATTTCGAACACTTAACACTTACAAAATATTGTATTATGAAAGTAGTAATTAGTAAGTAAGTACGACTTTGTCCATGTTCCTATCAGTGTGTTAACAAGAATGTTGTTTTAGAACTTATGCCGGCATGTCACATAAAGTTAGGTCTTGTGCCGTTAGGTCTTGTTATTGTTGCCTTATGAGGTTAGATCTAATAAAATTAGGTCCAGTGAAGTTAGGTTTTGTAAAGTTGGGTTTTATAAAGTTTAGGTCTACTGCCTTTAGGTCCACTGCCTGTTTCAACAGTTAAGGATATTTTAAAGTAATCTATGAAAAATTAATTTTAGGTCCAGTGATTTTAGGTCTAGTAAAGTTAGGAGCTATAAAATTAGATGCAGTGAAATTAGGTCTTATAAAATTAGGTGTTATGAAGGTAAGAAATTTAGTTTTGGAGTTATAACTTTAGGTCTTATAATGTTAGGTCCACTGCCGCATGTCAAACTTATTCTCTCTCTTTTCTTGGAACGAAAGTTGTTTCGCCACTGCCCTAGATACCCTAGACCACTCAACCCTACACCACTTCTCGTCATGAATTGTACGATAATGTTTTTGGGACATACAGTAGAGATCATGGGCTAAAGTCACGTCAACTGATAGTCGCCCACGGTTTGTCCGAGCATGCGCAAACAGTGTTTACTCATTGCATAGCACCTCACCAGCAGTACGCCAAACATACCGACCTAATGGGCAGCGATGAGTAAATGCGATGAGATAATGTGTTAGCATTTGCCAGGAGAGAAGGTAGGAGCGAGAGGTTAAGAGGGGAGGGGAGGGAGGGGGGGGGCGAGCACGATTGAAATCCTCAATGTGGAAATTCTACAACCCATCGCCACGCCCTCTCAAAGTGTCTAAGGTCCATATCAATAATATAATCTCAGGAAGGAATTAATCGTCTCCAGGTATACGAATAAAAAGCATTTCAGGTTGGATGGGGGATTGGCTAACGTCCGAATCGCGTCCATACATAGAGCCCTAAGACTTTATCCCGACTTACATCGGTGGGTGCGTGGACTAAGAGGTTTGGTTTGCCAGTGACGAGAAGGTTTTATCCCCCAACCGGATGAACTGACGGCATTATCCCCTAAATGGTTTCCTTAATCTCTCTTCAAGCAATTGCGGGTAGCTTTTCTTTAAAATGTATTTCTCTACACCACTTGCGAAAATATATGCGAACAGCGTACAGGGCCTCTTGTATCAGTTGTCAGGTGTACCAACCTTGACTCTCGTCCACCAGACAAACTTGAACCAACTACTGAGGATTGTGTATTTTTAACACGCCTGATATTTATAGCCGGACCGCCATTTTTATACACTTATCTGACATTTTAGAAAAATTCTAATTTAATCTTTCGTAAGGAGCGAATACTATAATGAGGTTAAGACTTAGATATTATTGTAATTTAATAAATGCAAGTATGAATTAAATTGGTTTGGTAACCTTTAAAATATTGTATATAAATATATTATAATTTGCCCTTATAAGAAGTTTGCATAAGTGGTAAGAGCTGTTTACATTCGTAGCGTTGTGATATAAGTCAAATAAATATAAAAACAACACCACGACATAACAACTATGAACTGACAATCATTAATGAAGTTGCGGTAAACTCCAGCTCACACCGGAAAACTGGAAGGAGTACAGGGACTAAAAAAACCAGAAATAAGACTTGGATAGTATTAAATCAAACTCAAAACCAATTTTTATGCAAATTACTAGGTCACTAAAATTTATTAAATTGAACTAACCAACTCTTCATATATGGTGTAATATATTTTAACTTGTTATTTTAAACTGTCTTTTATTTTAACTTTTTAAAATTATTTGTATTGTTAAGTTTTGACTCTGAATTCCACTGACTTATGTCACAACAACGCTACCAATGTAAACATATATTACCACTTATGCAAACTTCTTATAAGGGCAAATTATAATATATTTATATACAATATTTTAAAGGTTACCTAACCAATTTAATTCATACTTGCATTTATTAAATTACAATAATATCTAAGTCTTAACCTTATTACTTATCTGACAGTTCTAAACTAAGGATTATTTACCAGAATAAATAACAGGTACAAGTACAGGTAACCGTACAGACTTTCACACTCCTTTGCCAAAAAATTGAAATTTTTACTTAAAAAACTCATAGGATATATGAAACTAATTAAAATACATTGTTGCAGAAACACAATGTAAAAGAGAGAATCACATTTTACCATATAGTAATAAATACACTGTTAAAAACATATTGAGATAAAATGAGCATTTCTGTTCTAAGTCATTTTCCTGAGAAAATGAGATGCGCCACTTGTTTGAAATGTTAAACATTGTCTAGATACGAATTTTAATTTTAAAAAAACCATTAGGACCGATTTTGAGACGACCTGGGTTTTTTTTTCTCTCTTTTCACACCTAAGAAAGCTATCCTTTTTAGGGTTGGCTATCTAATTCCAAAAACCACTCTGGAGAACCTTACGAAAGACCCAGATGCCAAGTTTTAGTCTGATAAGTAAAATGGTTTCAGTTCTAGGGCTTTATTTCATTACTTGGATAAGTGAATTTTAATGTCAATTAAATGATGTAGAAAGATGAAATTTTAGGGGTGAGGGTGGAGGACCAAGACCTTAAGGATCCTTTGTTCCTCCCTTATTTACGTGCACGAATCCCACATGTGGAGGACCAAGACCTTAAGGATCCTCTCTTCCTCTCTTGCCTATGTGCATGAATCCCTTATGTGAAGGACAAAGACCTTAAGGATCCTTTGTTTTTCACTTATTTACGTGCGTGAATCCCACATGTGGAGGACTAGTACCTTAAGGATCTCTCTTCCTCTCTTGCCTACGTGCATGAATCCCGTATGTGGAGTACCAAGAGCTTAAGGATCCTTTGTTCCTCCCTTGCTTAAGTGCATGAATCACATAGGTGGAGGTTTCAATACCTTAAGGATACTCTCTTCCTCTCTTGCCTACGTACATGAATCCCGTATGTGGAGGACCAAGACCTTAAGGATCCTTTGTTCCTCCCTTGCTTAAGTGCATGAATCACATAGGTGGAGGTTTCAAGACCATTAAGGATACTATCTTCCTCTCTTGCCTACGTGCATGAATCCCGTACGTGGAGGACCAAGACCTTAAGGATCCTTTGTTCCTCCCTTGCTTAAGTGCATGAATCACATAGGTGGAGGTTTCAAGACCTTAAGGATACTCTCTTCCTCCCTCGCTTACGTGTATGAATCGCGTTCTACAAAACTAGGAGAGTACGACTGATTCGTAGTTCACGCTGTATTATGTTCTACAAACGTTCATCTTATTACGATGCTTGGTTTGTTTTAACCAAAGATGAAGGTAAAATAATGTCACGGCTGGTAAATAGCTGGTGTGAACTTCTGACTCTAGTAGACAAAATTGAAAAACCTCAGATAAGAATCAAACTGGGTTCTCAAACAAACTAACAAAGTGTTCCACCACATAAGGCTCTAGGACTTTGTCAACATTTGTTTTAGACAAACTATAGTAGGATAGTTATAGGAAAAGTTTTATCTAACAGTTCAAAAAGTTGCTGGATCTACTTTATTATAATCACTCGTGAATCTGTGGATTCTTGAACTTTGGACAGATAACGCATTTGAGCAATTGTTTGGTGAATATAGTGACCTACTGTCAATGTTGGATATTCAACTCATTTATTTTATGTGAGCTCAAATGTTGTTCATATGGCAAACCAACTATAGGCCAGGAACTTGGAAATGCGCTTGAATGTCCAGGAGTAGGTTAGATAGGACCGCAAAGCATACCCATCCATGGTATTGCCTAGCAATACAGTGAAAGTTCCAAGATACTTTCATTTTAATTAAGACTGTAGCATATGTGAATATTAGGTATTTAGACGTATATATTTTAAGAAATAAACAGATTATTATAAGATACTTAAATTCCCCGATATACGTGTTATGGACTTTTATTTAGAAAATTAAAATGACTATCAGAACATATTTAAGTTCATGATAATTTTTTTAAATAAAATAAAATATATTCGTCAAATTGACTACTTGATCCTTTAAATGCGACCTATGGGCAACTTCGTTGATTTAAATTCAAATTAATTAAAAATAAAATTACAGTAACAAAAAATATTACATTAATCAAAGAACCCAAAGAACATTGGTAAAATATGTGTTTGAAGCATAAATTTTGGGGGCCGTTGTGTGACCAAATGCAAATATTTCGTTATATATAAGAAAGAAAATAAACAATGTTTAAACCTCGTTTTAACCTCCATATTTTGTTTGTTTGGTATGTATACAAATTTTAGCCAACCAGATTGAAATATTTTATTTAACTACTTTTTAAACTAAAATCCAACCATTTTATTTACTAAAAATCAGAGTATCTATTTATTAGACGTTCGTGCTATCAGTAGCTTTAACTAATCTAAGGACATATATCTAGGAGGACTAATTTTAAGTTTAATACGCCAGTATTCTCCTGGAGACAAGATGGAAAGCCAATAATACGAAGTCCCTGACACGCTCGCGCTAAGCTACAGTCTAATTTAGCAGAAAGGGTACTTTATAAAACACAAACTTTTTTTTGCTAGCATCAATAACATTTAACTATTTTATTAGTGTTGTTTTATAGGTATCAATAATACATATCAAAAGTGACCAATGAAGGTAGCATGACTTGACGTATGAATACGTGAAAGTATATCTGGTAACGTTTCTAGCTGTAAGATAAGGCTCTTTTTAGTAAAATTGGACCGTAGCTCGGTCAGTACCGAGAGTGTTGTTAGAGGTGAAGTTGAGGGATTGACGAGGTCATTAAAATAATTCAGAGCAAATAACAACAGAACGTAAAGAGTTGCTCCGACTAACAATATTTACATGTTTTAACGGTGTTGTGTTGGCACAGCTGTTCACGCGGATATGACCTGAGGGAGTGAATTTTATTTACTCATTACCTACTTGTTTAGGTTATACACCTATATAAGTACACTAATGGGGTAGGAATGAATAAGTAAGCATTTTAGGGGTAATCTAGCCGCATTTGTTCGGAAGTAGAATGGGAAACCATTTTGTAAAATCCACCCTCAGAAATCCCAAACGTGATTCTAGCACCGTCACAGTCAATCTATTTCGAGAATTGTTATCGGACCCTCTTCAGTGGCTACTCTCTTGCTAAACTGGACTGTCGAAGACAGGGAGATCGGGGTTCGAATCCGGTTGGGTGCACTAAAGGTGATTTTCCTAAATGGTTTTCCCTTCTCCCTCCATGCAAATGAGGTTATACTTCTTCTAAATTCAACCTTTCTCATCCCTAACACATTGGTGTGATTAGCACATAGGCGTGTAGCCCGAAGGGCGGTATTTAAAAAATGTTCTAATAAACTGGCAACAATCGACGATCCTGTGGCAACAAAGTGACCAAACACTTGGCCGGGTACGGGTGTGGTTCATTGTTTTGGCACAGAGGGACGGAAAGGGAAATGTCGAGTCTGGTTACATCATCTCCACCTTTTACTGCTCCAATTCTCATTATCATCATCATCCATAAATTACGTTACGTACTAAACATAGATTATTGGCGACGAATATTTCCGTCTACCGACTCATGCTGAAACAATCCGGCGCCCTTTAGTTTGTGATGTAGAGATTAACGCAGGGGTGTACATGGCTGCTGACACTCGGCCTACTTAAAAAAATAAACTGTTCATTCAATTCTGAATGATTGTTTTTATTAAATTATTATGACAGGTTCCAGTGAGGGTTCCCAGGATCCTATGGTCAAATTTTCATTGCAAGGGCCTCCTTACATGACAGCTAGAAAAGTTTTTTTTTCTAAGTACTGCCTCTCACTACCAGTTCAGTTTATACGCTTATATACTAATTACGATAATGATTTTATGAATTATGAAGGTTACATTAGAGGAAGTTTACCAACATTTGCATGAAGTGAGAATGGAAAACCGTCTTGGAAAAATAACCCTCAGTACACCCGACCAAGATTCGAACCTTGGTCTACCCGTCATCGGAAGTCTAGTCTACTGCGAGAGTGACGCGTTACACCATGAGCCCATCGAAACGGGTCTAGAAAAGTTATTAGATATATTTTCACGCATTAATACATCAAGTCATGGGATATGCAGCTCTCACTTTTGATAGGTATCAATTATCATTACCAAAAAATAACACTAATAATATAGTTAATTGTAATAAAGTTTGGCCACAAAACACAATCAATGTTTATATTTTCTAAAAGCCCCTTCTTATGAATATTATATTGTAGCTATATATTAGTTGTAAAGATCAATGATTACATGAATTGTGAAACTGTTCACGTTAGTTGTTTCTTGGTGCTGTTTATTTAAAATTTATTCGGCCAAATATAAAAGCCTTTGTTTAGTGCATAATAAAAAGCCTTAAAAATTGTTATTTTGCTGTCTAACTACTTTATGTAGTGCAAAATAGGTGCAAAACAATGGCATATTTACATTTTTAATTTAAGGGTGTCGGGGCTGGAGGGAGGGTCCAACAACATCATTTTTTTTATATGTTAACTATTTCCATTAAGGTGCAAAACGCCATACTTGGGTGCAAAACGGTATAAAACAGGACTTTTATTTTGACATTAAAAACCCAGTTATTGATTTGGGGGCTACGCTTAACTTCCCCCCTCCCTCACCTTTTCCCATTTTAAATATGTATGTTTTGCAAAATTATTGAGGTGCAAAACGTCATACTTGCGTACAAAACTGTGCAAATTAAAACTTTTAAGTTTACATAAAGAAAATTGATAACTGGGGTTAGGGTGAAAAATGTAATACTTGGGTGTAAAACGGTGGTATATTTAGATTTTGAAAAGGGGAGGGGGGCAACTTAAGTGATCTTTTATTCATTTTCCCCGAATTGTATACAGCACAACAATACCAAGATGATAAAATCCGGGCGAGCAGTCTGTTTCATGTTTATGTTGATGCCTGTACACGTCAAGTACTTATTCTTTAACCCCGCATATTTTAAATCACAACAATATCAAGAGGCTCAAAACCAAGGAAGAAGTCGTCCTCAATATTCTTGATGAAACCTGTACTTGACAAACATTCTGTAGCCGGAATCTTATCAAACACAACAGTTTCCAAGACGCTCAAAACCAAACAAGAAGTCTGCTTCAAGTTTCTTGTTGACGTCTGTACTCAACAGACAAGTTAGAATGCTCAGTTTGGAATGGTCTGGCAGTTTACCAGGAGGCGTTGGTTGCCTGACCAGCTCCCACTGGGAGTGCGGCCAAGCGTCTTTAGGCCAGAACTACCAATTTACAAAACTTTGGGCCGGGGGGGTTAGAAAGCGATTGGGGCGGTTGAAATCTTATAGTGAAAATAAATACCATGTCAGTATGTGAGAACTAGTGGTGCCACTTGGTGGGCAGTTACGACACTCGCACGCCTCTTTAAATGGGCCTAGCGCCACAGCTCAGTGAGGTACAGCGTCTAGCTAAAAGCCATGTTTCGATTTCAGGCGAGCGCCAAAAAATGTTTCCCTGCAAAATATGATTTACTAATTTAAAAAAAGTAACGGCCTAGTCTCTTGGTGGTATGTTTGTTATATATATTCCGTACTATTTTTCAGTTGAAAGTTGTAACATACTAACCATATTTTAACGGGGTAAAGATGAAAAGGATACTAAAATCACTAAGTGAAAAACATTCCCAGTCCAACTGACTGAGATTCGAACCTCTTCCATTCAATCACTGGCAAATACTTCATGATCATACTAATAGTTAAATTAGAAATATGTTTGACTATTAAATTAGCAAAATTTCTGAAAATGAAATAATGAAATAAAGTTTTGAACAAAATGTTTAGCGTTTTAAGTACTAAGATTGCAATAAAAGACGCCCAAAATATGTGTACAATACTACTCAACACTCTTTGACAAGAATTTTATTTCAGAAGTACTTCCGACACCAAAGTTATTGACGACGTGATCTGAGTTGTAAGGAAAAGGAGGGTATATTGTATGATATTCTCCTGCATCGGCGTGTAGATGGGATGGTTAAACCAAAGTGATCAATCACATGTGGAAAACCACCCTCAGTTCACCCAGTCAAGATTTGAGTCCCAACCTTCCGGTCAATCCAGTCTATTGTGAAACTGACACCTCAAACCATAAGCCCATTGACGCGGGGTAGGGGAGGTTGTTAAGGTGGGAGTGTAGGCCCCGGGATACAAGGCCAGTGTTTTTGTAGTTTTTATAGCAAAACATTTATTTTCGCCAAAATAACTAAAATATTGCTCCAGTATAAACAAAGAGTTTAATTTCTTCACATGTTGAATTTCTGTCATGGGCATAGCGGCATTAGATGACAAAATTTTTGATTGAAGAGAAAAGTTGTCATTAAATTCACCCTCGACAGATATTCAACAACTGTTGATATCACCATGAGAAGAAAATTAAACTATATGTTTGTACTGGAGCAATATTAAAACCACCCTCAGTTCACCCAGTCAAGATTTGAGTCCCAACCTTCCGGTCAATCTAGTCTATTGTGAGACTGACACCTCAAAACATACGCCCATTGACGCGGGGGAGGGGAGGTTGTTAAGGTGGGAGTGTAGGGGACGGGATACAAGGCCAGTGTTTTTGTAGTTTTTAAAGCAAAACATTTATTTTCGCCAAAATAACTCAAATATTGCTCCAGTACAAACAAAGAGTTTAATTTTATTCACTTGTTGAATTTTTGTCATGAGCATAGCGGCATTAGATGACAAAATTTTTGATTGAAGAGAAAAGTTGTCATTTAATTCTAGGACACCCTCGACAGATATTCAACAACTGTTGATATCACCATGAGAAGAAAATTAAACTATATGTTTGTACTGGAGCAATATTAATAGTTATTTTGGAGAAAATAAATATTTTGCTATAAAAATTGCAAAAATACTGGCATTTTTTCGCGTCCTCTACTCTCCCACCTTAAAAAGTCTAAACACATACTTACTGCTTGACCTTCTGCAAGAAACAATGTAAATACGTAATAGAAAACAAACTGGGGCCAGAGCTTTATTTAATACCAGATAAAAACTATATACATCCTCAACTTAGAGACTAATTAGAAGGAATGTGTGCCAAATACTATAATCTTAAAATAACATTAACCAATTTAAAATGTTGGCAAAGATTTAGCTAACATTTTCCAAGTTTGCGACTTTTTTATTCAAATTTCTAATGTACACTACATAAGAGCATCTAGAAAAAAAAACATTTTTTTAATATAAATTCGTAGATGAAAGCCCAACATTCCTCACCTGCCTACGTCACAAACTCGAGAAAGGTCAATTAAAAGAGACTCCACTCCAACAAGGATGGAAATAGATTTTAAAATAAAATTTTGTCCTAGGTGTAAAAAGAGGAGTTTTTTTGGTAAAATATCTTACTAACTCACCAGGATATTCGCAATGAATTGCACTTATGGGTATATATGAGGAAGGTATAGATAGCTAAGAGGAAATGCACCCACATTTGTGTGAAAGCAGAGTTGAAAATCATTCAGGGAAAACCACCCTCAGAACACCCGACCGGGAATCACACGCGCGTATCCTCGTTACCGTCAAAGCATGCTAGACGAGCTTGGCGTTTAGTTCGCATGTCCATCGGTGCGGTTGGAACGGGTTTTTGGATGCGAACTTAACAAATTCCGTTTATTAAACTCAAGATCACAACGCATACCCGAAAAACCTTCTATTTCAGGGTTAGTAACATTTTTTAGAACGTGTGCCTAATATGTCGATAGCTTTGGGAAAATGCCACGAAATTTTGGAGTATCAAAATGGACTAGACTATGATCAATAATTTTATTATTACATTACACATATTATGTTATGTGATATTTTGATTTTTAAATTATTTTTTACAGAAATAGAGAACACAATAATTGAAAAGTTTTGGGAAAACTAACTAGGCAATAATTTTGAAAAATATTACTGAATAAATAAAAAAGCTTGTCAAATTATACGTTATTTTTAATATGTAGGGAACTACTTCACAAGAGATAAACTAGCTTTGCGACAGTAATAGATCAGTAATTAAATCGTGAGAAATTAAAATAAATGCATTAATTTATAATTTTATCGAAACCATAGAGTGCGCTGAAAATAATTTAGGTCATCAGTGAATACCGCAGGCCAAGAAAATCTTCTCACGTGCCAGAGGTTAACCAGCCCTGCTCTATTTATTTCTACGTATCCCTTCCCACGCTTCTCTTCTTTCTCTCCTTATTTACCGCTTTAATACTATATTCTCTTTCTACCTATGCATTTCATTCTGTCTTCATTCATTTCTCTCAACGCCACTACCTCTCCAACCCTTTCCCCCCCCCCCCCCCCCCC
>CABFWB010001777.1:103411-125975 GCA_902151455.1 Timema bartmani
TCCATTTTTCATAGGAAGAACCTTATCAGATAACTAGAAAAACTTCTAGATCTATTTTCACATTCATACATCAAGTTATGTGACTTACAATTGTCACTTTTGAAAGATATTATTAATACCTATAAAATAATATTAATATAGTAAATCGTTTTTAATCCTAGCCGCAAAACGAGTGTTTACATTGTTTAAATTCCCTACCTATTAAGATTGTACTGTAGACTGACGGGTACAAAAATGTGCAGGATTACCTTGAGTAGGAGCTGGTAGTCGTTGATACGTTGTATCGGGAGCTTGAGGTGCTCCGACAAGTTCTTGTCGTCACCAAGCTGTTGGCTGCGCTCCTGGAATCAGACATTACATGGCCGATCAGATTGGAGGAATATTTCACATTAGCTGCTCCATTAATTACTTCCATAAGAAGCTTTTTAGAGAGGGTAGCAATGTAAGTCACTTTATGGTAAAACTCAAATTATGACTCTGAGAATTAACAAGGGTTTTTAGGAACTACTTGAGAAATAAACGCTTTTGAGGGGAGAGTGTGTGTGGAGATTTGAAAGGGGTTAACTGTTTTTAGGAACTAGAGTCCAAGTTTTAAGGTAGAGCCTTTTCTAAGAACTAAATGAATTACTAGATATGTTCATGTATTCATACGTCAGGTCATGTCACTTTTGATATAAATTATCTATACTTATAAAATAAGACTAATAATACAATAAATATTATCATTGTTGGCCGAAAAATAAAAATGTATATATTTTAAAAAATATATTTCTTATGAAAATTGGACTGAACTTGCGAAATAAATGTTTTTGAGGGAAGAGTTGGAGAAGGCTGTGGGGGGTTTGAAAGGGGTGAACCGTTTTTAGGCACTATTTGTGAAAGAAAATCTTTTCAGGGGAGGATTGTGGAGTCACAACAAGAAATCCAGTCCAACATGAGAGTGACGGGTTAAACCTTTCGTCCGCCGATAAGGGTGGATTTAATTAGTTGGTAATAACTCCTTCCATTACCCCCTTCCCATAAATAAGTATACGTAACATTCTTAGTGTTCAATACGGCCTTGGTCTAGCCGGGGGTGGGTGAGGAGGGTCTAAGGGGGCGGTCCGCACCAGGTATAATCGGCCAAGGGGTGTCATAAAGATGTCATTTTGTGAAAAAAAATCTCGAAATAAGTTAAGTTGAAAAAAAAAAATTAATAATAAAAAGTATATTACTAAAACAACTATTTCAATCCTAATGTTATTAATTATTATATAATCTTTGTAAAGTTTTCACTTTAAATCATTAAAATATAAGTAAGGTACACATTTGAAAGGCGCGCCACAATTACGTTCTCCAGTATCGGCAGACGCCAACTCGAGATCTCCAAGCGCTCCAGAGAGTCGCAGCTGTAATCGAAATGCGCAGGCGCATGCAGAATATAGTTCCTTCTGTTAGGTTAGGGTTTCACTGCTTTAACTGCCTTTTATTAGGTTGAAGTTCGCTACATTGCTGCCTTTTCACAGGATTGGTTTTGCAGCCTTATTTTTGCTTAAGCTCTTACTAAGCTTCTCATAATGGTTTCCACATCTGGTAGAGGGTGCCAAATTCGAGACCTGTTCCGGGCATCAGATGCCCTTGTTACGCCAATGGGCCTGGCAGTGGGCAGGTCGCGTCATCGCAAACATCGAGTCAATGTTTGAATAAACTTGTATTTTTTTAGTTTAATATAAATGTATTAATTTTCTCATGAACCTAAAACACCAAGGTCATTGGTAAATAAATGGAACCCTGTAAAGGATTGGTACCCACACTGGTGGTCACGAAATATAAGGCATCATGATCAATATAGACTGGATTGCCGGCGATGACGAGGTCGATGTTCGAGTCCTGGCTGGGTGTACTGGAGTTTATGGTTTTTAACATGTGATTTATTGCTGTAGGTTTCCCATTTACTCTCCACGCTGTAGCGAATGCACTTCTAAACCCCATACACTTACTTTATAATTTTCTGACAGCTATAAAATTAACTAGATCTACTTTCGCATATTAAATACGTCAAGTTCTTTGGCCCGCATCTGACATACAGATAATATGACTTGACGTATGGATACGTGAATATAGATCTAGTGAAATTGTAAAAAGTATTATAATCTACAGTTTATAAATGTAAATCATATGACTTGACTATTAATAAGTGAAAATAAATTTAGAAATATTCTGTCTCTCAGATAAGACCAATTCTATGAACTTTCCGAGTATAGTTCTTCTTCCGTGTATTCATACGCCATGTGATCATGTTTGACAGTTTTTGACAGTTGACAGCTCTTGAAGTATTAATTCATGACAGTAGATATAATTACATTGAAATTGAGACTTGGTTAGGATTCACTACCGTTCATAGACAATTATTGTTTTCACTTACGTGCTCCACGTCTTGCTACCCAGCTGGACTGCACGCATTTATTCACACTAATTAAATAAAGATGAGGAAAGTAGAATTTAGAGTTAGTGCACCCGCATTTGTGTGTATAAAGAGCGGGAAACTATTAAAGAAAATATTATTCTCAGTACACCCGGCCGGGATTCAAGCCCTGACATACCCCTCAGCGGAAAATCAGATTAGATGAGCTTGCCGTTTAGCCTGCACACCCACTGGTGTGGGTCACAAACATTTTTTTTTATCATCGCACCTTACTACCTGTTCAGGTAATATGCATATATGATAGTTACTCTAATGGAGTAGGAATGAGGAAGGAAGCATTTTATAAGTAATCTACCCGCATATACGTGGAAGGAGAGTGGAAAATCATTTAGGAAAAACCACACTCTATAGACTCGACCGGGATTCGAGCCCTTAACGCTCCGTCTTCAGCAGGTCAGTCCAACACGAGAATGACGCCTTAGGGCTTAGATCGTTTAGCCACTGAAGCGGATCACAAACGTATTCCCCGTCTACGGTATGAGGGATGGTGACGGCTCGCAGGAGTTTATTTATAGCAAACATTGGCTGAAAGTAGCTAATGACAACCTATTCTGAAATAATTATTGATAATATTGTATTACTAAGAAAATAATATTATAACCTAATAGGTTGACATTAGCGACTTTCATCCAATGTTTGCAACAAAAAAAACCTTCTGCATTTACCACCTTTCTTACAGTCAAATAGGAATTGTATTGGTACTTTATTTTTATTGATCACTATAGAGATTTAGAGGTATTGTATGTTCAAAGAATAATAAACCTTTGCCAATTATCATGTGGGACTGAATCCAAGTATTCTTTGCTAAAATACGTACTGTACATCCTTCATTGTATAGACTATTCTTTGAATGAGCTTTGAAATCTTAAGTATTCTATCAAATGATATACTCACGCACACAGTCTGCTAAGGTATATTGACCTATAGTAGAACATATATTACTAAGTTGACCCTAAGATGTCACACGTTCCACAAGATTAAACATGGTAGAAGTACTATTAGACAGCGGCTTGAAATGTATATAGCATGATCCACACCTATTTTTGAGCTTGATTACACTTATCACTGTTTATTATTCATGATTTTAATAAATATATATTTAAAAACCACCACCCTCTCCCCAAATAACCGATAGGTTTATAAATACAAGTAAATTACAAATGCATTGTTTTGTATATATATTTCTATAATTTAAACCAAATAAAAAAAATAAGATCGTTGTTATTTTTGTATTTATTGACAATCGTTTAATTTTTGTTAAATCACATAATTTATATAAAACGTATTTGAGAAAAACCGAATGATCCAGGTATAACAAAGCTCACACTTGACACACATACACATTTTTATAACTAAATAATCCACCATAAATTATCTCCAATTGTTAATTCTTATGTTATTAAGTTTCAACCACAGGTCACGGTTAATAAAGCCACACTTTAAACACAGATTTATCAAAACGGTACCGATAACTATTAAAAGAACAACACTCGTCCAACTCAACTCCAGACTCAAGCAATCCATTTTTTTAAACGTATTTGAAGCTACGACGAATGTAAAATACTAAAAATGACACAATGAATTTATGAGTTTGTAAGTAGTGGAGAAAATAACGTTGTCAATAATTAAACCCGCAAAGAATTACTAGGTATTGTATAGTGTAACTGGTTTATAGGATCGAGATAATTCACCTTATCACCCTCAAGTTTCCAAATGAACCGGTCGTTCCTTAAAGTAAGTATTACATCACACCCCCTCAGAACGAGTCGTGGGTAAAAACTAGAATGGTAGATGGTGCCGGTGTGAATGAATCTGTCAAGACGCTGTGACCCCCCTCCCGCTAGCCAGCCCTCTGTGCGCTTGGGGGTGGATAATGTCGTCATGGCCCCTCCCCCCTCCCTACCTGTTGCTCGGTGGCTGGAGTCGGTGCGCTGCGATGCGGCGGAGTTGCGGTGCGGTGGTTGTATTGCGGGCAAAGGCGGGCCGCGGACTGAGCTTGGTCCTATGTCTCCTGTGTGGGGCCGGCCTAGATCTGGGCAAGGGAGCTAAACATAGAGACCCGTCCTCTAACCTCCCCACCCTCACACTCCACAAATTAAGGCCCATTTACAAGAGTGTTTTCAGCGGCGCATCTCGCTATTCCCACGTTTCCTGTGTCGTCTCTCTGTGTTTACTTTTCTGAATTATGCAAAAATAAAATACTTTGAAATAGAAGTATTAGCACTTGCAATACTACAAAATATAAAAATAGATGATAACCCAAGTATTGGGTTTAGTTTCTCTTTTCCAGAATATTAAAAACAAGACTCTGTATATGTTAGTAAACTAACTATGTTTGCAACAAGCAAATATCAACCAGATAAGCAGCCCCACATCAAATCTATTAAAATAATGGGATCTGACTATGTTGAATAATATTTAAAATCATTAAATGATTAGTTTAACCAAGCAACAGAGTCTAATGTATTTCAACTGTGTGTGGGAATAACCATTTAAAACAATGCACAACTCAGTTAGTCGCAAGAACAGGTAACACCGTCTGTAGCTGTTATTTGATTTGTACGCTCGTGAAAATGAGCTCTTACATTCACATTCAAAACATAGACTATCCTCTTCACACGTCCCCTTTACATTCTAAACATAGACTAACCTCTTCACACGTCCCCTTTACAGTCAAAACATAGACTAACCTCTTCACACATCCCCTTTACATTCCAAACATAGACTATCCTCTTCACACGTCTCCCTTACATCCAAAACATAGACTATCCTCTTCACACGTCCCTCTAGCATTCAAAACATAGACTATCCTCTTCACACATCCCCTTTACAGTCAAAACATAGACTATACTCTTCACACGTCCCCTTTACATTCAAAATATAGACTATCCTCTTCACACGTCCTCCTTACATTCAAAACATAGATTAGTTATTCTCTTTCCACTCTACTTCTCTCGTTTCGTTAGCTGAATGGGACATAATGTGCAGATCATACCAACCAATCGATCCATTCATGTAGTAAAACTAGTTCGAAACTTAAGTTTAATAAGTTAAAGTTTTAAGGAGGATGTTTAAATTATACTTTCTGATCCAAGTGACTATATTCACACGACCTTATAGATATTCCCAACTCTAGAATAGACTTAACATCAAGTCACTAACATATAACTTATAACTAGGAAGGGGGAAAACCCAATCACACCGTTTATAAATATATGTTCAAGCAGGGAATCGAACACGGAATATTTATTTAGAATAAATATAGCGTATTCCTTTTGATCTTATAGTTTTATGCTCTAATCTTGGAGGGAGCTTAGCAAGTGTCAATGTGAAGTTTTATGTTTTATTTTCTTATTTATAAATTAACGGTTTGGGTTTTAATTGCTGAGTTTGTTCGCGAATTAAATTGCACTAAACCAAGTGAATCCTGTACTAGAGTCCAATATGCAAACAATAGCGTGTATGTGTGTATATTATTTTATTAGCAGTACATCGTAAGGGCCACTATTAGCTACCAATCAACTCGACTAAAAAGGTATAGGAAAAGAAAGGGAAATTCTTAAGGGGCCACACCAACTGCTTGTAAAGTCACATTATGATAGAATCATCTGAAATGCAGCTGGTTTGTATAAAACCGTAGTTTTACAGGTCAAAGACAGGAATTCTAACCACTCTCCTAGCTCAAAAATCCAATCACTCTTCCTGTGTCATTCATGTGTGAATATGTTTGTATCTGGTGAACCAAATCTACGTTTTAGTACCAGATATCAGTGTTTATGTTGTGTTTTGGGGGGGGGAGGAGGGGGTTAGCTTTCACTTTATAAACAAAGAGTTTTATCAACGCACAGCTTACAAGCTAACTTATCTCAGGATAAAATAACCTAGCAAACAATTTTAATGGAAGAAAGCGACATTCGTACAATTAATTCTACATGAGCAGCGAAGCTTAAAAGATTGAAATTATCTTTACGTTACGGATATAGCCGTGTCAAGTACAATATTCGTAAATTTAAAAATGACACCTGGACATAGGACTTGGTCCCGGGTTCGATTCCCTTCTCCTGGTGTAGTTTTTCAAGTTATGAAGAAAATAAAACAATTTTAGTTGCATGAATCTGACGTATATATGAAAAATAAGACGTGCTCATTAACAAGTACATATAACATTCTCTCAAACACTGTTTGGTATTGAACCAAGCTCCCTAGAGCTATAGTTGATGTCCCTAGCTCCCTTTCCACGGGAACAAGAATATTATACATTACCATTAATTCTATTTCACACGCAAACATATTCTTGTAATAATAGAATGTGTTATGAAAACCAAGAGAATATTAAACATCCTTTCCGGTAGTTTTCTATTTCCAACGCAAGCACGTTTTCTGTGACGTCAAAACACAAGTTCTAAAACAGAGAGAGGGTTAGTGGTATTGTTGGGCTTGTTTGTTTCATCTAGTGAGGTCTCATTGCTCCTATAAAAAACATTTACTCATCTATCGATCCCTACAATAATTTAATGCAGTGAATCATAGCGTTTACAATGTACTCTATCTTCGGGTATAGGCTAGATCAAGTTGTTACATTCATTGATCTATCTCAGTCTCACTTATGGCTCTCACAAATATGAAAGTGTCAGAGGTATGAACGATACTAGTAATGGCATTCAATATACAGCCAGCCCCTGTGATGAATGGAGGGAGTGTGTCGCTTGTAGAGTGAGTTGATGGCTTGGCAGACTCATGTGCAATAGTAGTATCTTCTGGTTCAGTGAAAAAGCAAAGAAAAACTGCCTCACTCATTTCCCTAGTACGTCTCCTCAACGCTGCCCAGGCTTTACAGCTGACGGAACTGTTGAGGATCCAACCAACCTTCGGGTTGAGTACTATACTTACATACATAGTAGAAGCAGGATTAAGCTAACTACGCCTTTAGACCATTCCTTAGGTAGATTTTTTCTTTAACTACAGCTTATCAACCCTTCGGTGGCTGCATGGTCTAAGGCGCTACTCTTGCAATATACTAGACTGCTGAAGAGGGGAAGATCGGGGTTCGATCTCGGTAGGGTGTACTAAGTATGTTTTTTCTAAATAGTTTTCTACTCTCTCTCCACGCAAATGCCAGTACAATTCCTCTAAATTCAATCTTCCTGATCCCTAAGACACAAGTGTAATTATTACATAGGTGTGTAATCCGAATGGATAGTAAGACGCGATGGAAAAAAAACCTACAGAAACAACGGCTTATCTATAAAGCATGAGTAATAACTCGTATTAAAACGGAGTGTGGCCGATTCTAAAATACATCAAATAGAGAAATATATGTAAAGTGAGTTTTGTATGCTACTTAATTTGTGTAGACAAATTCATAGAGTTGTCTTTTGACCATTATAATATTTATCTCTGCCACGAATCTTACTATCCATCCGTCAGGACTATCTGAATATTTTACTCCAATGGAGAAAGGTAGATAAAGATTGTAAAACGGTTTAGAAAAAACAATCTCAGTACTACCAGCTGAGATTCGAACCTCAACCTCCCAGTCAACATCATACCATACACGATGAGACTGAAATTTCTGTCAGCGCCCACCGGTGCGGGTTGGACGTAGATCATTCTAGAAATTAATATTATATATAGTTAAAATGTATTTGCTCTTAATCTTGCATAAGTAAAAGCCACGAGTTTTCCAAACATAAAGAACAAAGAATTAGATAAAATCCTACAGGAGGTTTTGTTTGAAACGAACCAACAACCCTAGAACTAAGCGGCGTGTCTGCTGTTGTCAAGTCTGTAGGTTAGCCACCATTCGAACAAAAGTGAATGCTGTGTGCCGTCCTGAAAACATTGTCCCCTCTTTAAATCACGATCATTATCATGAACAGCTTCCAGCCACTGGCTGGGTCTGTTTGGGACATAAGTCTCTCCACCGCCTCCTTTCCACCCTAGCCCAGTCCTCTCCTCTCTCCTCCCTTCACCCATCTGTCGCTTGGCCTACCTTTCAGCCTCCTAGTCCCCACCTTCATTCCAACATCCTCCTAAACATTCTTTCCCTCTCCATTCTTCTCACAAGGCCAAACCCCCTTAGTCGTGCCTTCTCTATCCTCTCCTGAACTTTCTCTTCTTTTACTATTTCTCTTACTCTCTCATTTCTCATCCTGTCAAATTTTGTCACACCGACTCTACTTATCGGAAATGTCATTTCACTTGCCTGCATTCTGCTTTCATCCCGTTCCTTCTGTGTGTGTGTGTGTGTATGTATATATATATATATATATAGCACCACGTCTTACTATATGTTCAGATTACACACATATATACTAAATACGCTAATAAGTTAGGAATGAGAGTGGTTAAATTTAAAGAAAGTGTAACCTTATTTGCGCGGAGGGATAGTGGAAAAAATCTTGTAGAACTCCTCTCAGTACACCCAACCGGGATTCGAACCCCAATCTTCCTGTCATCGGCAGTCTAACACGAGTGTGACGCATTAGACCATACGGCCACCGAAGCAGTTTTCGAATGAAGAACTTATAGGAATCATACCAACGAGGTATTTCTGAAGTCGGCGATTATTTTGCTCACAGAATTCGTAATAAATTAAAAACCAAAGTGGCAACTACATTTTAGAATAAATTTTGGTACTATTTTGTAGCACTGTTTGACGATAAATATAATTAAAAACACAAATATTATAATAAAAATGAATGGAGTAGATAGGTATTGAAACAAGGCCACGCGCGCACATGCAATTTTGAGTCGGCCGACTATTCAGTTACATAATTGAGAACCATTAACTAACTATATGCGAGCGAGCGCACATGCAACTACCAATTCGGCAGATTAAAATAGTTTGTGCCTTGCTACAAACTCTCTGCAACTCTGAAGTTGGCCAACCTGAATGTAACCTACAGCTTTCAGCTCGTCTGCGCGCACCTGCAATGAAAATTCGGCTGACTTTACTCTTTTCCTCTCTCAGTTTAGTCTACGTTGATGAAAATTTGTTTTTCAGTCGGTAAGGTTGAAGATATAGGAAGTGAACCCACATTTGCGTGGAGGGAAAAACCCTTAGGAAAAAACCCTTCCAGTTCACCCGAGCGAGATTCGAACCTCGATCTCCCCGTCCTCGGCAGTCAAGCTCAACAAAACTAGCTACCTACGCCACCGAGGCGGGTTTCAGTGAATAGTTTGCTTTTATTTTAATCAAGAGAAATGGACGCCGACCAGGATTGGACTCATAAATTTACTAGCACAATCGAAAGTAGACCGGCTTTATTTAATAAGTCAATAAAAGAATATTCTGATATAAATGTGAAAGAAAAATTATGAAACGAAGTGTGTAAGATCATGATTTCTAATTGGAGCGAACTAACGACTCCAGATAGAACAATAAAAGATATGTAAAATCATGAATCTTGTAATTTATTCTTAATTTGTGAGTATATTTAAGAAACAATAAGCATAAGCCATAACCAATAGAGATTTATAAAAATTTTACACAAAAAACTTTGCTCGACTAGGCTACATAGTGTAATCCGCAACTATTAATAACAATAAAAAAAGATATCTTATGGATTTTAAAATATTGTCATGGTTTAATTAATTGGTCAGTTTTACAAATCACGGTTCAATAATGATTTCAATAAATTTTAACGAATGTTTCGATTTTATCATATTTTAGCAAATAAAAAATTAGAGATAACGTATTGAAAAGGGATTTTGGGTCACAGAGTTTTATCAATGTTGTATAAAAACCAGAGTCCAAATAAGTATTTGGGTGAATATAAATATTTTAAATATTATTTTTACATAGTTATTGAAAAAATGCACAGAAAATATTTGATTGTTTAAAATACGGTATTTATTATAATATAGATTTACAAAAATAGTATTTTCATTGGCTAATTACTCTAATTGCACTATATTTTTTCCGTACTGCCAAGGAACAGATCCTTGTGGAGATGTAAAATAGGAAGCAAAATAATCCCTTGTTGTTATTGCAGCAGTAGGTCCTCGTACATTTGTCGGATTTATGCTCTGCAGCGGGCATGTATACAGAGTATCTTCATAGTTAGTTAACTCCATCTTTCTTGCGCACATAATTGTGTAGGATGCAACAAGCTTTGATTATGGTGTCACAAAATTCGGGATTCACGTCAATTGGTTTATGAAATATCCTCCATTTGTTTGCTAATATTTCGAAGACACATTATATCACTCTCCGAGCCCTTGTAAGCCTGTAATTGAAAATCCTCTTCACATAGGTTTAGTTTCTTCTAGGATAAGGGCGCACTACATGTTTTGATAAACTAAACGCTTCGTATCCTACAATAACAAATTGCATGGGCACGCCATTTTCATTGGGCAGTTGCTGGCTTTCAGGTATATTTACCGTTCCCTCTTCAAGCCTATGGCCGAAGTTCGAGTTTTGAAATGAGTAAGAATCAATGGTACTTCCATATGATCCAACATCAATCCAAGTGAAGCAATAATCTGCATCTACCAAAGCCATAATTACTACTAAAAAGTGTGGGATGGCTTCTTTACTCTGATATGTTTGTCATCTATCGCGCCCAGGAAGTTGGGGAAATTTGTCCTTGTTGCATATACATCGGCTATATAAAGCCAAGCAGTTTCCTTTGTTTCCGCCATGTATGTTGGTTTTAGGTATATCCACAGTTTGTCACAAGTATCTCTGACAATTTCACGTAGCACCAATGAGGTATTCATAGTACATAGATTGAAAACTATTACCCATAGCCAGATATCTGCTAATTAAATAAAACAAACTTTAAAATTTTATTTAATGTACTTGTACAACTTTTTTTTTAGCACTGCGTATTACTACCCGTTCGGGTTGTACACCTATGTATTAATCACACTATTGGGTTAGGAATGAGGTAGGTGTAATTCAGAGGAAGTGCACCCGCATTTGCGTGGAGATAGATACTGAGAAACCATTAAGGAATTGAATTTTGGAGGAGAGGTGGGGGCTCAAGGGGGTAGTCAATAAAATAAAGATTTTTTAAAGGAATTTGCCCGCCAACCCAAAGGGGGTACTGAGAACTATCTCCATAAAAATGTTAAATTATTTGCGTCCACGGGGGAAGGGGCAGCTACCCCATTGGCCCCCCGGGTATGCCACTGCTTCCTAGAAGTTAGGCAGAATGAATTCTGAATACAATGTCTAATTTATATTAACTATATAAACTAATTTATTTATGTATTGTATGTTACAAGTAGAGAAATCCAACAAAGGTGGCGAAACCTAAGAGCATGCTTTAAGCGAGAATTTAATGGGGAAAAAAAAGAGGGTAAATCAGGACAAGCCGCTACAAAACGTAGAAAGTACGTTTATTGTGATCAATTGTTGTTTTTGCTGCCGACTATAGAAGACAGAGAGACAGTAAGTAATATTAGGTCTATTCGAGGAGAGGCAGAAGAGAATGAAAATGACAACAAAGTTGATGAAGAAGGAAATTCCAATATCGAACGCACACATCCTAGCGTGAGTCAATCAAAAGAGAAACCAGTATCCTATGAGGAATCATTATTAAATATATTGCAGGATAAAAGGTCAGAGGGACTTGATGAGGACAAATCATTTTTGCTGTATTTTGTGCCTTCATTTAAAAAGTTAAATGCAGATCAAAAATTTGAAGCCAAAATGGAGTTTCTAAGAGTGATGAGACGAATTGAAAATGGACAACCATCTACAAATCTAACACATTTAGAAACACTACCCCTTTCTAGTGCACACATAAAAGGCACAACTTACACTCATCAATTGAATAGCCCCCCCCCCTTTTGCCAGTAATAATTACTACCTCTCGCGAAGTTTACCTTCTCATTATTTACAGCCCTCATCTCAAATACCTTGCAATGCTATGAGCTCCAGTCATGAATCCAGTACGCCAAGTGCTCCAAGTCATGAATCGGAAATAAAAGTTGCTTCTCCGATGAGCTCTCATCTCATTCAGAAATATTCAATTTATAAATTAGCCCTAGAATTTCTACTTTGTCAAGAATTGTTCAAGTTAAACAAGTTTTATCTCATAAATAAATTAAATTATAATAAATGTGAACTTTTTTTTAGCTTAACGTAACAGATAGCCTCTCTTCTGGGAGGATGCTATCTCTCCATTTGGTGTTCTGATAGGTTATTTAATGCCCCAAGAGGAACAAAAGTTCATCAAAACTGCTTATACTCATTCTATAGCAGTTGAAAAATTTATTTGGATAAACTCGCAAATCATTATACAACTTGTAGAATTGACCTTTGAGTAATCATTGACTTGATAATGGATGTACCCAGTACTGTTTCTTACGTTTCAATTTTCTTTGACGGATTACGAGTGCACATACACAAGACTGTTTCTATCAAGTCCATGGTATGACTGGTGGAAAAAGGTTTAGTTGGACAACTTTTTGTTGCATGTGCGCGAACATCTCAATAGACCAACTGTCCAGTCGGCTGGTGCGCGCGGAGCTGCTATCAGTTGACCGATCAAATAGTTGGCCGACTAAAAATTGCATGTGTGCGCAGGGCCTTAAATAATTATTAGTTAAAATCATCAACACAATATCTGTCGTCAATAGTTAAAGGAGAAAATAGTCAAAACTTTATTTTAAAATGTTTATAGGGTTTTAAAGTAACACCAAAGAAAATAGAAAATATTAGTTACTGTTTTTAAAAAAAAATTATAAAAAAAAATATTGAAAAATAAAATAAAAGTGTCATTTTAAGGTGTCCACCATGCTTTCATACACATTGTTAAGTCATCATCCCTTGTGAAAAATGGAGTGGTACAACTTGTCCGAGTTATAACACGCAAGAGTTGTGTTTAGTAAGTTTAGTAGTGTTTTATAACCAACCAACTGATCAAACCATTGGACTTCCTCAAATGATAAGAATTTGGGGTCGGGGAGGGGGGATAGATATTTAATGGTGAGGATAAGTAAGATCCATTAGGTGTTCGCACGATGAAATGTGAGAAGCGCCCCAAACGACACCGTTGTCAAGGTCAGCCACACAGATAGAAAGGAGACAGCGGACGTGTGGTAAACACCTCAACCCTCCTCACCCAGCCTCCCCGTGGCTAAAAGCGGCCCGCACTATTTCAAGACGGTCGGACCTCGCGGCGTCTCCACGGAACAACAAAAACAGAAGGACTCCGTCGCAAGCTACCTCGCGAGGCTGTAGGGCGCTGTCGGAATATGTTCTTAGGTGGGACATGAACAAGAGAACAGGAGGTTGTTAACCATTTGTACGCTATCCATTAAAATACTTGTGTTCGAAAATAACCATTGGTGTATACATTTTCTAATATTTTCAATGACATAAAAAAAAAACTAATTTTGTTTACGTTTTATTAGTAAATCCTCAAGTAAACAATGTTTATCATAAAACAAATATTTGTTAATCAAAAGAGAACAAAATATTGCTTCTTTCCTCCGCCACCAAAATTTTTTTTTAAAACAATTAGAAACTCTTTGGTACATCCTAAAGGATGTGTGGTGCCCGCATTAGTGATCACGCGGTTTAAGGCGTCAAGCTTTCAATCGACTGGTTTATCGGTGACGGGGAGATTGAAATTTAGATCTTGGCACGGTGAGCTGGGAGTAGAGTTCCAAAATGGAATTAGTGTGGGTTCCTCATAGTTTATCCACGCTAATGTGAGTGTGCTTACTCCGAATTCAATCTCCCGCCATCCAATCAGTGTAAATATACGAATATTCCGGACAGATAGGTAGTAGGGCGTGGAACACGGAAATAAAATACTCAATCTACGGGCCCGGAATGAGGAAGAAAGCTTCAATAGGATATACCGTAGAGAAAGAATGACTAAAACAAATTTAAAATCACAGTTTATTTGAAGAGGATTTAAACCCTAACCTACTTGTAAAATGTGATATGTATATATATATATTTGATAAGAAAGCTACGCTCTTCTTAAAACACATGTTTAGGGGATCCTTGCTCAATTCCGTGTTGTGCTGACAAATAAGTTGATTATCTTTATAAGTGTTAGAGATGCAACCAACATGTTTACTGATCTAGGTTTTAGAACTAGATGTAGTGTTCTAGGTTAGGTTAGTTTGTATATCATGTGCTGATACAATCTGTTTGTTTAGAAACGCACGCTAAATGCTTCCTTAGTCAAGACTGTTTCTGGGTTAGTATGAGATTGTGGCTAGAAAAACAAAGTGTGTTTACCAATAAGGACAATGTCTTCATTTTATTCATCAGTGACATGATTGCTCTCAAACTGTGGTGCGTGTAACTCATGAACACACCAAGTACGAATACTATCTTTCATAGGTTACATAACCATTCTCATATTGTGGTGACTTAATTTATTCAACGACAGGAAAAAATATGTTAAATTCACGTGTAAAAAAATCACACTCAAAGCATCACAATAAAATAAAACAATTGTGTTACTAAGCACTCATTTTAATTCACTAATCGTTACGCTCTATATTTTGGATTTTATGTGATTCCTTGTTTATGAGGCAATATTTTAGTTTGCGCTACATACTACTACCCATTCGGGCTGTACGCATTTAATAAAACTTTTAGAGCAGGGATTGAAGGAAATTTATCCTAATTTGCGTGGAGGAAGAGTGGGGAAAAAATATGTTAATACTCTCGGTACAAATGTCTGGGATTCGACCCCAAAACATCACATCATTAGTGAACCAGGCCAAATGAGCTTAATATTTGTTCGTATGCCTATTGGTACGGACTATAAGTCAGTAAAATGGCAGCGTTGGCGTAACTGTTGTTACCATTCCCACGCCGGGTGCTTGGCTGTTTATATCCCCTGACTATGGTTTACCATTCTCAATTCAGAACCTTTATAGTTTATTAAGGAAATAGTTTCCCACCCCTTTCACAAAGAATGTGCTTTTGGAACTACTCTGGTAGCACTAATAGGGGTGGGCACTTAGGATACACCAAAATTCTGAAACGTCTGCCTGGCAGATATTATTGGTCTAAGATGAGAGAAGATGTTCGACAAATTAGCGAAAAATGGGAGGATTGTAACCGACGTAAGACATCTAGTTCTCCGAAACCTTAAAACACCGCTTCAAACTCACAAAACAACACGACAGATGGAATTGGTTGCATTGGATGTATTGGGACCTATTCCATCGACATCACGAGAAAACATGTATATTCTTGTTATTGTAGATTGTTTTATAAAGTGGACTGAGGCATAGTATGCAATTGCTGACTAAATGGCTGAGACTGTACCGCATTTATTTGTGGATGAATTCGTGTGCTGACACGATTCAGCGGAAGTTGTTCACACGGACCAAGGCTACCAGTTTGCGGCTGAATTGTTTCGGGAGATGTGTTAGTTATTGGATAACAAAAAGACACGCACGTCGCCATTTCACCCACAGGCTGATGGAATTTTGGAACGTTTCAACAGGACGCTCTTTTCCATGTTGATTCACTTGGCTGGAGAACATCAGCGCTCATGAAACATTGAGAATCTTCGCATCATGATGGCCTACCGAGCATGAATGCACGAGAACTCTCGTCAAACACCAAATAGCCTCGTGTTTGGTGACNTGTTTGGTGACGAAATACGGCCGCCAGTGGACCTTGAATATGGATTACCTCCAGAAAACACGTTCATTTCTATTCAAAAATATGTTACTCACTTGCGCGAATCTTTGTACGCAGTTCACAAGGCTATGATACATCACTTGGGCGCAGTGCACAGGCGAAAAAAGCACATTATGATAAGTCGGTAAATCTTCAACCGTATCAGATAGTAGATATTGTGTAGTTGCACGAGCCGACAACCAGAATGGGAGAGACGATAAGTCTCCATGGATCATGGACAGGAGCATATTGGGTACAAAAGTACATTGGCAAATATACGTGCTGCACACAACATACTGTGTTCAAACATACGAGACAGGTTAAACACCATGATCGTATTGATTGTGCTAACTAACTAGTATTCCGGACCAAGCTCAGGCCCAAAGCCAGGAGAAAACCCATTAAAAAACGGGTGGATGTCCAACTCGGTTAAGTAGGGAAAGTAAAAGAAAAGAATGAGTAAAATGGCCTTTCTTGACTTTGGAAGGGATGGCAACAAAACAAAGGGAAAGGATGAGGGAGAGAACAATGTGTAAATTCCTCACAGGAAACCCAAATGAAAATGAGAGTTTCCTCAGCGTTTCCAGGTTGGAAAAACACAAAATTCTTCAATGGAGATATGGTCAGAGACGAAGATCCATGAGCGTGTCCACTCATTGATTATTGGAAGTGGATTAGCCTCAGATGTACAGGAATATCAACAAACACCCGAAATATAGATCACTATTTGGACAGAGAGCCCGTCTAGGGACCCTAGATACACCATTGCCTGGCGATGCAAAATGGGACTATCCAACTAGTGCCGAAGAAACTGAAATATAAAGCAAAAATTCGAGTAGATCAAATTCAGGAGGTTAAGGAAGTAACGCTAACGAATTATCCTATTTGCACAAAGCAGCACAAGAAAAGTTTGGGTTCAGAGAACCAAATACCAAATATTATGGACTGCCAACACAAGGGCAACGAAGCTTACCTAATCGCAGAGCACGTGAGTTGTCACGTCTACGTATTCATGAGGTTCGCTTCCCAGGAGGAAGCTGATTTAGAAAAGGGAACAGTGTAACGGCTGTTCAGTTATTTGTAGGCTATATCTATGATCATGGTATCTCCATAACAACCAATTGTTTACTAATGAATTTATTTATTAGTGAATTTACCATGGCAACAAATTTGTAACATTATATTGTGTTATTGATAACTAATAGTTTGTATATCTTAATAAAAATGAGCTTGAAATAATTAGTAACATCGTAGCAATAAAATAAATAAAATAAACATAAATCAAACAATGTAAATCATTTGGCAAAATCAGTAAAACTTTGCAGTTTTTCAGAGTCAGGAGCACACAGGGATTTCCCAATATGGTACTATAGTCAACTCCCATTATCACGGGCTAGCATTGGCTCCTGTAAACTTGACGTTGGAACATAGCTTGGATGGTGATATAACGAATCAACCCAGGAGTAATGTTCATCAGGCATTTCCTGAGTAGAGTTGACTGGTAGTAGCTGTTCTGTCTCCGGGGTCAAGGTTCAATTATCATATACTGAGCCGGTAACGTTTTGGATGCCACTAGAGGGTCTTCAAGTAGGAATAATCGTGTGACTTGCGGTGCTGGGGGCTTACAGGAATTGTGCGCCTCAGCTTTTACCTGAGGGAACAATGAGGAAATGTCCTGCGCTGACGGATTGGTGGTGTGGTGCTCAACTGGCCACCGTGGAACTACCCTCCGCAAGAACTGAGTTTTCTGCACGCTAGCTGGCTTACAAAGGACGGGAGGGGGGTAAACTGGGATACTCCCTAAGTTACTTCGTGTTTATATCCCGGATACTTCCCTATAAAGAATACGTTAATAATCTACTGATACTATCCAGATTGAATATTTGTTTGATGTAGCGAGCATAGTTTCTAACAAGATCAAGAAGTGCATCATAAATATCTGTTTCTCCGTGTTTATATCCCAGATAATTCACTTTCAATAATACGTTAATACTCTACTAATACTATCCCGTTTGGATATAACCTATGGTTGATATAGCGAGTCACGTTCATAACAAAATCAAGAAGTGTATCATCACTATCTGTTCCTTCATGTTTATATCCTAGATACTTCACTATTAAGAATACGTTAGTAATCTTAATAATCTACTAAAACTATCCAGATTAGATATGTGTTTAACATAACGAGTCCAGTTTCTAACAAGCTCAGGAAGTGTTCACGTATCTTCATTCTCTGTTCCTTTGTTTTGTATCCCGTAGACGCCAACATAAACCGAGTTTGAAATAGCAAGTGATTCATTTTTGCACCACATGCGCGACTTCGTTAATAGTAGGCCATTCTAGTATTGTAAGGTTAAACATCATTTTGTTGTATTTAGTCATAAGTATAAATACACACCCAATTGATGGACACGTAGACAAAGGCGTCATTATCTTCTTATCTGGTTTTAAGATAACAGGGATATAGGGGTTTGAGTACTTGCTAGGTTTAAACACTTGAATTTTTAAATTGCTTTGCACTATACCTGCAGACAAATTCAGTTACATTCCCTCTAAAATATTATATTATTAATCCCCACTATAAATATACATTTACAGAGTATCGCAATAAAATATAGGATACAGAATATGAATGTTGGTTGATATAAAATATAAAAATGGGATTAAAATTAAAATTTATAACAAGAATGCTAAAAGGCAGTGCTTTCTTTACCTGTGTCTTCTGTAGTTTAGTGGTGATAAATTCTGTCAAATGGCGTCACAACAATGTAAATGAAAATGGTGGAGCCATGTTTATAATTTGAGCAACTTAAGTGGATTCTTAAGGCCCTTGGCCCTGTCGAATGCAAGTCTAAAATATATTTTGTGGGATGGAGGGCGGGAGGGTGAAAGCCACGGCGTGGCTTCACAACCGACCAATGTATCCTTCCGCGCCAATAAGAACAGATGGATTACGGAAACCGTAGCTACCGGACAGGTCTTGCGGAAAAAGCATACGTTTGGAAATATAGGTTTTCTCGGGAACGAGTGAAATTTTTATGTCAATATTTTCAACACCCCTTCTAAAATAATGTATCAATGTTTATTAATTGTTACATTTTCTTATTTTTTGCTATGAAGCCGGCAGTTTTCTATTGAATAATGTCAATTTTATCGATATTTGATCACTGTTAAAATTATAGAGGAGGTGTGTATATAAAAAGTATAACTTAATCAACATGCTTCTGTTCTTGAACAAACCGTTTACGAAAAGAGAATTGCAAAACAATAAAAATTCTTGACGATACTCATTTGTTCCCATGGCTCTGCATTTCCACGCCAAATGAAAAGGGCCAATCACCTTAAATCTTATTAAAAAGCGGAGAATGTCATTGAGGTGCAAAGACGTTAGAGAAGTGAATTTGTAACACTACCACCAACACGGGTAACAATTGCAAGATTGCGTGACAAGTTTGAGGCTAAATGGAACAGTGCTAAATGTGAACAAAGGACGGTCCGGAGGGCCGAGAACGTCAACGGGCAATGGAAGTGTTGCGGCCGTGTTACAGACACGAACAAAATTCCTGAATAGGAGTCTTTAAGTCTCTAAGACAATGTTTTAGGGAATGTGGTTTTTTGTAAATCTAGTGTTCATCGCATTTTTCGGCGTGTCGAGTGGAAGCCCTTCATTCCTAGACTACTCCATGCAACTTATGAGGACGATCCAGATAGGCGACTTCAATTTTGTGAGTGGTTTTTGCACATTTATGAAGAAAGCGAAGATTTTAAAGATTTAATGGTTTGGTACTGCTGCAGCCACTTTTGAACTTAATGGTACTGTTAGTCGACACAACTGTGTGTACTGATCTGCCCAAAATTCACACGTAATGGAACAATAAGGAGGTAATCTACCATGGATATCAGTGTGATGCGGTCTCTCTTCTAGAGGAATGCTAGGACTATTTTTCTTTGAAGAGACTGTTACAGGTCTCCCCTACCTAACAATGTTGCAAGATAATGCCTTACCTTCTATTAATTACCTGTTTTGGGATAAAGAGCACTTCTTTCATCAGAATGATGCACCACCACATTACCACAGTGATGTAAAGCTGGGAACACACTGCCGTCACGTCACGTGAGCTCATGTGACCTCATACAGTAGAGATATGACGTGACGTGCTGTAAAGTCTACTCACACTTTGATTGCTTACGTGAGCTCATGTGACCTCACGTGACGTGACGCCAATGTGTCCCCACCTTTAGAGATTTTCTCGCTGTCACTTTCCCCGGGATATGGATAAGAAGAAGAGGAAGTGTGGAGTAAACTTATTTACCTCGATCTCCTGACTTATCACCACTGGACTTGGGGGGTACTTTAAAGCAGTGGTTTTTAACCTTTTATCACTCGCGGCCCCCTAAACATCCTAAAATATTTTCGCGGCCCCCTAGTTTTTACTAACATAATCATGAATCATTAAGATTTATTTTAAAATAGTGGCTTTATTTACTGATTATAATAACAAACAAATAAAAAAACATAAATTAACTTACATAAATGTATTTAATGGGACCTCTGCTGTGGAACACTTTCCACTAATTTTTCTATTCTTCTTTCAAAAATCCGTACTTTCCCTCCCCTCAATTACCCCGGAAAATCGAGAGACTACTATACTTATATGCTTACGATCATCGAATTATTTATTCCAAAACGTAACATTTAAGATGATTGACTTCAGTAATAAGCATAAATAACATTTTAAATAATCTTTTCGAGGCCTCCCAAAAATCCTTTCACCGCACCCTAGAGGGCCGCGGCCCCCAGTTAAGAATCGCTGCTCTAAAGAATACCGTGTACGAAACAAAACCAAGAACAGTGAAGGACATGATACTCGAAATTGAAAATGCGTGTGCTGCTATTCCGTTAGAAACAATACAGCGCGTATGTCCTCTGTTGCTCATTGTTATCAACGATGCTTTGGTGCTGAGGGAAGTCATTTTGACCATAGGTAATTTTAAGTTAACCAACAGTTTAAATTCCGGTTTATGAGAAATACGCAGTTAGGGTTAGTTATTTTCCTTTCTATTTTTTATTTTATTTTTGTGAATCTGGCGTTTAGCTGCCCATCAAAGCTATTCACATATTCACACTAATGGTGTGAAAATTATTTAAAATTTTACTTGTCATAGTCGATATAGGCCCTACATTACTTCAATAAAGAAAATTTGATATAGAAACGGCTCACAACAATTAATAATAATAACAACAACAACACACAAAACAAATTAAATGTAAATTAATCTCTGGTTTTTCTAACTGACTTAAAATATAGTAATAAATTTTCAACTGGCTCATAAATAATAAATGCTCAGAACACGACCTCCTGATATCGAGACTCCTGGGACTAAGGCTGGATAGAATAAAATTACCTTTCAATGGGTTACCGGGCTTTGGGTAACACCTCACCAACAACCTACAACTCTCCACACCTGGTCACATACGGCAACAATACCTAACCAAAGATACATAGAATAAACTACGCTCAATAATATATATTTATATTTTAGCTTGGTATTTAACAATGTATAAACGTCAACGATTAATAAAAGAAATAATCATATTGGATAGTGTTTGTTTTATATTTTGTAATAGTTAGAATTTCTTTAAAGTAAAACACCCTAGGAAGCTTCGTTATATAATCTAAGTGAATAGGACAATTATTTACATTATAAATAACATATATATAAGTTAAATTATTATATTGGAATAATTTTTGTTATCACAGTTTCCTTTTAATAAACAAAAAGTAAAATATTTAAAGTTAAGTTGGATTACAAATCCCATAATACAATAAAAATATGAAGTCCCAACTAAACAAAAAAAAAATCAAAATTTTGTTACAGCTATAAAAATATAGTTATATTATATTTACTCCTATAATCTGAAAGATTTTTTTGTAATTTTTGTTGAGCATGGATATAAAATTTCAGGTTTACACGATGGTTAAAATTACAGTAACTTTTAATATTGGAAGATTCCATATTATTATTAATTATTTTCTGGACTAAAGTTGTTAATTTGCATATTTGATTGAGAAAATTTTGTTCTTATAGCTATTCATGAAAATGTTTGATGTCACCGATGGTTAAAAACTCTTACAGATATAATTATAGGTTTTGGTAGTACTCACAAAACTGAATATGGTGGCTTGAAACAATACATAAACAAATTTTGTGAGATTTTAACCATTTATATAGTTAAAATCAGTGTCGGGATTATTTCACATACATTTCCCCGGTAGTCCAAACCATAGAGGTCACTTCCGCCTCTCATAATTTCAATAATGTTAGAATCCAGCAAAGACAAAATGACTTTTCAGGTCGAAGCCTCAACTCAGTAAAATGTAGATGTAAAAAAAAAGTTTAAATAGTCTATGCTAGTATGCTCAATGTAAAGAGAATAGATAGGTAGCGCCATTTGGAAGAATTTGATGATGTCATTGCTTACG